>JBBBDQ010001926.1:1965000-2120000 GCA_037127315.1 Ascarosepion bandense
GAGGAATGATAAGGGGCAGGGAAAGATAAAACCCTCCTCCACGACTAAAAAAAAATGTTTGAGTGTAAGAAGGGGAAAAATATGGCGTACGAGGCAAAAATTTAAAAATTTGGTGAATGAAGGCCTATGAAAAGGCGATAAGAGATGGACTAAAAAGACGTTTTGTCTACTGCGAAAATCGGCCGTGCGTCGAAAAAGGGACCAATATTGAGATAAGTAAGAATCCATTGATAGGAAGCGAATATATTCGACAAGCGCCGAAGATATTACAGCTGAGCCTAGTTAGACACAAGGCCTCTGTAGTCGGGTACCCATAATAGATTGAAATTATGATATATGCTTTCAACATTGTTTCTATGGGAAAGAGGTTTCGCTTCTTCTCTACAGACACAACATTGCAATCCACTCCCGTGACCTGATTCCATGACAAATGTTCATTCTTTGGAACCACCAGTTCAGACCTTTACAACAAGAACAAGACACCTCACATCATTTTGGAGAACTCCCACGTGGGTGCTTCCCTGAACTTTTCGCCCTGTTCAAGTCAAGTGTTAATCGCCATCTTTCCTCATAATCACCATTTCCTATTACCTGTTCTGTTAATATTTCACATCTCATTCATCATAAAAATTTTGTTGACTGCAATCTTCTACCGTGAAATTTTAGTAAAATTTTAATATAGGTTTGAGTATAAGCTTCCTATTCATCCTTCCTACAAAACACAAAAAAGGCAATATTTGCATGCTGACAATTCCGCTCCCCCAATCAAAAGATGAGGTCAATAGTCCGATTGTCAGTCAGTTAAGTGCCATACGTGATACACACTTGGGCGATCATGTCTCGAAAGAGACATAACTGACTGAGCAGAAGATTATCCCGCAGTAGGTTGCCATTGCTTTCTGCGGTAGACTGGTTGCCAGCCAAGGCTATAGAACCCAATCTGTCCTGTTATTTAACCCATATGTGGAAGAAATAGACGGGTTAATACCTTTCCCAAGGGTATTTGCGCGTAAGTGAATGTAATGAATTCGGCTGGAATTCGAACTCGGCTCCCCGATTTCTCGTTCCGAGCCGATATCCAATGCACCACAGCGCACATCCGATTGTAAACAGTGTAAATAATGATAACTTTTCATCCTGAATATTCTAATCCTAGTCTGATCGAGAACTCTATTATTAGTTCAAGATTCACAAGGGGTGAATTAATGACCCATAATCGCAGTATGAGTTCTCTTGTCGAAGTATGTGCAATTAAAGCTCCCCCAAAAGCTTCCAAAATATATTTATCATTTCCTAGTATTATTGTCCGCCATCATTTTTTCGAAAGAATAGATCTATCTATCTTTAATTATGGGTTGTGTACCGGGAAAAAAAGGTTAAAGAATGAATTGGCCGAAATATTGGGGCAACACAAAAGCAATAAAAAGAATCATTTCAAGCGTGGACATTCTCAAAAATCGAATTTCAATTCTATTAATTCTTGTGGGAAGGTATAAACAAACTGAAAATACCTGGTTAAATTATTCTAATGTCATGTTCTTTTTCTATGTGCCCTGTCCCTTTAGGACGTAGACGATCATGGCTTTCCACATCTCCCTATCCCTGGTGGCTCTTAGCACGCCTTCTCCTTTTACCCCATGCAACCTTCGTTCCGTCATCCACCTGATTAGGTCCTTCAAATATGTTATCCGTCGCTTTCCTCTTTCTCTTTTTCCTCTCTATCTGGCCTGTTAGTATCAGGTTCTCCAAGCCATCCTTCCCCATTACATGTGCCTGGAACTTCAGCTGTCTCTTCCTGATGCTCAGTATTAATTTCCTTTTTGTTTCCATCATTTCTAAGACCTCATCATTGCTCATATGCTCCATCCATGATATTCGCAGCATCCTTCTGTAGAAGCACATTTCAGTTGCTTTAAGTTTTTCCTTCATCTTTGATGATATTGTCCAGCATTCACTGTCATTAAAAGCCTAAAAAGCATAAACCTTAAGTACTTTATCGCTATACTAGACTCGTCAATAGATTCGTTTGTGTCATATTAATCATCATGAATAATAAAAACTAGCGGAACCCGTGAAATTTCCACAGAAGGATAATTATGATTTCCTGGACAAATTTTACTTTGTCATACTACAAATGATAGTAATGTCTTCAAACATAAAGGTATTGGATAATAAAATAACGATAACACAGAGTGTAATTTTATTAAAATATCTATAAAAGTAATGTCCATAGAAGCTACTTTACTGTAATCTTGTTTATTATATTAAGCGGCGTATGCACAGACCATAACCAAAATACTGTTATTTTGTGAGAGATTTTGAAAGAGAATTTTTTTTTAATTACTGAAAAATCATGGCTCCTGTGTCTATTGTAAACAGAAAAGACCAACTGAGTAATGGCCAAGGATGTAGAGGCCAGAAATTTCATTATTAGGTCGCGGGATACGACAACAAACGTACCTATTTTTACTATATTGTACAGTACACACACATGCACACACAAAATTACTGCTACAACCACCAGCTTAAGCTCCTACTCTCTCACTCTTTACTTCCCTTCCGTTTGGCAAATGTGAAAGAAAGGCTGAGGAGAGTAGCGTTTATAGATTATAAAAGGAGGGGGAAGGACAATCTCGTGTAACTAAGCAACTAAGTAGGAACAAGCAGAATTATTATATGATAATATAACTATTACGTTTACGGTAGCCTATTATATTAACTTGATGTTATATTAGTGTTCGTTGTAAATTGAGCGTTACAGTTTGTCCAGTCAGTCAGTAAAATGCCATACGTGATACACGCTTAGGCGATCATGTCTCCAAAAAGACATGACTGACTGGTTGGAAGATTTTCCTGCATTAGATTTAATACTTATATCGCTTATCACCATGGTTATTCTTGGGATAGATAGGGGCATGATTTCCCGTTGCCATTTTTGCAGTATTTTTATTGGGACACCAATATTGATGATAGGAGCGCTGGCTCATCGAGTTCTTCCGTCCTTCAATATATATATATATTTTATAATCGTATCGCCCCAAGCAAGGCATTTTGCTGCCACTGCTGAGTAGGGGTTACATAGGAGGTAAGTGATGAGAAAGAGTGACAGGTTACAGGGGGTGTCGGGAAGAGGGTAAGGAAAGGATGAGAATACTGATGAGAGGGGGGGTGGACGGAGAAAGGAGCATGCGAGAGAGAGAGGGGATGCAAGTTAGTGAGACAGGAGATGACTATTGACTTTACATTTGAATTCTTGAAGATTGTAGCTGTCGGGAAAACAAGTAAACGGAAGAGAATTCCACAGGCGGGAAGTGCGAGATAAGAAGCTGATGGAGTCGAATTTGTGTTTACAATTTATCGGTTTCACAGTAAAAGAGTTGGACCTAGTTGCTAATCATGTGGCTCGAGGAAATTCATATATGGTGGGGTACCAGTGAGCTAAGTTCATCTGAGCAGAAACCATGAAAGTATTTGTAGAAGGGAAGCCACATTGCGCCGGTGAGAAAGTGGCTGTACCCGAGCTGTCAAGTCGGGATCTATCACATTACAGATTCTCCGTTGGTGGATAGCAGGAGCACCCGACCAGATATGGCAGCAGTATTCAATGCACGGGTGGAAGGTAGATTTGTATATGTGCAGAATTTATACTTATTTTTTATCCTATAGGCTTGCTAACCGCTCTCCTCGCATCAGTTAAGCAAGAGAGCTAGTTTAATCGCCGACTACTTGACAACGTTTCCACTTTAGGAAGAACACTTACCTTCTAAGAAAAGGAGGGGTTACTGGAATCCCTTTGAGGGTAAGAAGAGAGGTGGAATTTTTAGGGATATAACTGTAGCTTACACGAATTAAGAGTACATTGTTTCAATTGAAGTTAATATATATATTTTTTAAATTATATTACCCCATGCAAGGCAGTAAAGCCACTAAGACACAAAATGTAACTGATTGTAAAAAGAAAATAAGTAAAATAGAGAAACATTAATGAGCGAGGACAACAGAAGAGTAATCAAGAATAGCGTAGATAGCGATTGATATAACAGATCAAAGTTGATCGGAAAGCATTCAGCTGGAAGAGAGTTCCACGAACGAGAAGTGCGAGAGAAGAAACTGTAAGCATAGAACATACTGTTTCATCTAGCCAATTCAGTTGTAAATTGATGGAACCTTTTTAGGTAACTGCGATAGATTATTAAGTCTTAACAGCTATTAGTTTTGATAACTTCTAACTGAGTAAAAGTAGAAAGAAATTTTGGTAAATCTTTCGTTTTAGGACACGAAGGCTAATATCCCTTCAAATTTTTCCAAAATAGTCTTATTTCCGTGCAAATGTATATGCTGAACTCAAATCAGCAATTAGATATTGAAGAAACCGACCTTTTTTTATGTTAATGACCAGAAAAAAATCGGACTTCTTCTCGCTCTTTTTGTCAGCCATTATCGGCTTAGTGAGAGTCATTTGCTGCAGAACGATTTAGGCGTAGAAAGAAAATTTTAGCCTATTTACTTCCTTTACAGAAAAGTCCTTGCTGAAATTAGTACGCGATTTTTAATTATCAGGTCAAGATTGTAGTGATTAGAAAGCCTCCTGGCGGAAGTCAGTTCCACAAAACAGCAGTTCTTGTGAAGAAGCTGTGCAAATGGAACTTACTTCTTACTATTAGAAGACTAAGATTTGAGTTTTGAGTTTTCTTTAACGGCATATCAACACCTCCGTGGGTTATTTAATGTCAAAAATGTGAGGTTTTAAGGTATTTTTATAATGTTCGGTTATAGTGAAAGGTTGATTTAGTCAGATTTTAATAAAAATTGTTTTAATTCTATATTTTAGAAAACTGAAAATGTCTTATAGTTTTGTATTAAAAAATATTTTGCTGAGAATGTTTTTCCTTCAAAAATTTGTCATGATAATAATTTTTTCTTCAAATATGTATTATTGGTAATATTTTTTTCTTCAAAAACGTTTATTTTCTATAAAAGTTGTTTTTAATGTATATATTTCTATAAAAAGTGTATATTTACACTTTCATAGTGTTTTGACTCCAGTTTGGGGGTTAACTATTTGCCCATAGGTGGGATCCTAACAGGTGCTACCACTCCGGGTCAGAGTGGACCTAGGAACAACAGCAATTAAGAGGTGATTTCACGCACCTCACAACCTCCCAATTAGAATACTAAGAGAAGAGGAGATGATTCATACATGTGTACGTGACATGACGAGTCCTAGTTGTAAAGGTCAGGGTTGGTGGGACTAAGGAATGTAGCTCGTCCGAACAAATGCCAAGGAAATAGTGATAGATCAGCTAATGGCTCGCGTCTTTTTTATCTGTCAGATTGTAAAGAGGAAATAATTCATCGCTTACAGGGCCGCGGAGACGCTTTTGAAACTCTTGGCAGCATTACTTCATTTTAGTTTTCACATCACTTTTACCACAGGAAAGCCTGAATAAACGCACTGGCTTATATGGCTTTTTTTTCTTTTTTAATCATTTCATGCCAATCAAGACAACAAAGTCATTAAGATGCCAGGGGTTCTTGAGTGAAAGAGAATATGAGAAAAAACACTACTCACGAGAGAGAGCGAACAATAGAAGAACAGGAATTTTTTTTTAATCATTTCACCCCAAGCAAGATAGAAAAGCCACTGGGGTGCAGGGAGTTACAGTGATGGAAAAAGGGTACAGGGGGATGTCGAAGGAAAGATAAAAGATGTATGGGAATCAAGTAAATAAAACATGGCAATTAACGTTGCCTTTATACATTTAGAGATTGTAGCTATCAGGGAAGCAAGCGAATGGAAGTTAGTTCCACAAAAAGTGCGAGAAAAAAAACTGTGGAGTAGAAGAGTTAAATTTAACAATTTCTACAGTAAAAGCGTGGGACCTTAATGCCAGTCTAGTATTTTTTTTTTGTATTTTTATTTTATTTTATTTTTTATATAATCGTGTCACCCTAAGCAAGGCAGTATACTGCCACTGTTGTGCAGGGGGTTACATAGGAGGAATGTTATGAGAAGGAGTGACAGCTTACAGGGGGTGTCAGGAAGTAGGTAAGAGAAGGATGAGAATGCTGATGAGAGTGGAGTGAAGGGAGAAAGACGTATTAGAGACACGATGTAAGTTAGTGAGACAGGAGATGACTATTGACTTTACATTTGAATTCTTGAAGATTGTAGCTAGAAAGCAAGTAAGCGGAAGGGAATTCCACAGGCGGGAAGTGCGAGAAAAGAAGCTGATGGAGTAGAATTTGCGTTTACAATTTAATGGTTTCACAGTAAAAGGGTGGGACCTCGTTACTAATCTTGTATATAAGGGGTACCACTGAGCTAAGTAAATCGGAGCAGAATCCGTGAAAGTATTTGTAGTATTACGAGTAAATACAGGTGGTCGGGGTACCAAGATAAAAATATCGTCAGAGCAGCTTCCATAAAAATACTTGTAGAAAAGACAGCGGGAAGCTACATCAAGTCGGTGAGAAAGTGACTGAAGCCGAGCTGCCAAGTCAGGATCTATTATATTGCTGATCCTCCTTTGGATTTTGTAAAAAAAATAAAAGAGATAACAATTGAAATTGCATTTAATTTTCTAAAGTTGTCCGAGGAAACAAAAACCCAGAAAAGAGTTCCATATCAGAGAAGAAATTTAGTAGAGACTTTGTGTTGTGGATTCTTGTTGAGAAACCACACTAAATATTAAATAACAAAATCAGATATAGAGATAGAAAATGTAAGTTATATTGAACAAAAATATACGAACTAGAACACTGGTTAGTCAATTCAGGAATACTAGGAATACTGTTAGTACAAATCAATATATACAGTCTTGTAGTGAAGAAGTATGTCCGGATAATGAGTCTATATTGAAAAACACTCCAACTTACTATGCACCAACTTACGGGCCAACTGACTTCATACTGACACTCTAACTGCTACTCTCTGTATAAGCAGGATTATATGTACACATCAGCGAATCCATTCTTATGTGCAAAAAGGGGTGATCCCCAACACTTTGTTTATTCTTTAATACGGTAGTAGAATTAGTATCAACATCGAATCCATAGCTGCTTTTACTGCTAGGAAAGTTGTGTCTTTTAGTCGGGTCAGAAAGTTTTTCTCGTCAGAATCCATCTTGCCCATTTGCGGTAACGCCACTGATGCGCAGGAGCTACGTAAGAGTGAAAAGATTGGAAAAGAGAAAGCCAGAAACCACATCCTAAACAGGGAACAAGAGATGAGCCTTTTCACCTGTTCAATAGACGTGGGTGGAGTGTGAACCGAGCGATAGTTTAGTCTATCTACTCCAGTTGAAAAAAAAAAGCTTAGTGACTTGGTAAGTTTTCACTTAGTTAAAGTCCAGTCAAAGAAATTTCTGCTATAAAACAAAACCATTCCTTCAATTAGGCATGAAAAGTTTAAAATTAAGCAAAAATTAAGCAAAAAATATTGCTTACTTTTAACAATATTCAAGAATGTTGATTTCCTCCCAAAACACACATTGTTTCTGCCAGTGAGTTGAAAAAAAATATTTTTAGCTTTTTGGCCAGAAAGTGGTGGACATTGGAGGGTCAATTAAATAGCCTGAGTGACCTATACACCAAGGTAACTAAAAATCAGCCGGCAAAGAAAAAAGAAAGAAAGTGACTGAGAGGACTAGGGAAAAAAATAACGACAAAGAATCCACCAGTCAAAGAAATTTCTGCTAAAAAACAAAACTAATCCTTCAATTAGACATGAAAAGTTTAAAATTAAGTAAAAATTATTGGCCCTGACTTGATATTTCGATTAAAGTCACTTTCTCAACGCCGTGACCTTTCTACCCTTTATCTTTTCTATGAATATTTTCATGCCAACTTCTCTAACAAGCCTTTTCTCTGGTGTTCCATCTGCCTGAATTTAAGCATGCTAATAGGTGTGCGTTGTGGTGCAATGGATATCGACTCGGAGCGAGAAATCGGGGAGCCGAGTTCGAATTCCAGCTGAATTCATTGCCTTCACTTACGCACAAATAGCCTTGGGAAAGGTATTAATCCGTCTATTCCTTCCAGTTATGGGTTAAATACCAGGACAGATTGGGTTCTATAACCTTGGCTGGCAACCAGTCTACCGCAGAAAGCAATGGCAACCTACTGCGGGATAATCTTCTGCCCAGTCAGTCATGACTCTTTCGAGACATGATCGCCCAAGCGCAGTAGGTTACTATTATTTTCTGCGGTAATCTGATTGCCAACCAAGGTTATAAAACCTAACGTGTCCTATTATTTAACCCATAACTGGAGGGAAGAGATGGATTAATACCTTTCCCAAAGATATTTGTCTGTAACTGAATCCACGGAATTTAACTAGAATTCGAACACGAAACCCCGATTTGTCGATCCGAGTCGATATCCACTTCACAAAAACGCACATCCATTGGTTACCTTACTTTGGTATATTTTATGACATCATAAAGTCAGTTTACCTACCACTAACAAACATTTACCAAACAATTCTCGTATGCTTTTGTATATTTATTATACAGATGGGCGGTGGTAATTTTTCCTTGTATATGAAGGCGGTGACGTAATACAGGTTGGAAAACCGTGGTCTATTAGAATTAGATACTGGTTTTTCTCTATATTTCTGATATGAGGGAGTATTTACAGTATATCTATCTATCTATCTATCTATCTATCTCAGTCTGTTCACATCTATCTATCTATCTATCTATCTATCTATCTATCTATCTCCGTGGATAAGGTGTGTACCCTAGGGTCGCTATCGAATTTGGCGATGATATTCGTGTAGCACCTATTTTGCTTATCATCTCCTATCGATCAATGTTAATGCTTTTCTTGCTTGCTTATCTATACAACAGGAGAGCTGCAGTCCGCTTGTATTTATTTTTTGTTGGCGTTTCCACCTGTAGGCGACTATATATATATATATATATATATATATATATATATATATATATAAGGGAAATGAAAAATAAATTCCGACAATGTGAGATAAAAATATTAAGAAACAAAAAATATAGATTTATTGTAGGATAGCCAACATTATAATGTCTCGGTTGTTATGACTTCACACTAGTAATAATAATAAAATATAATAATAATATAATCCATGATGATGGTTATAATAACCGAAACATTATAATGTTGGCTAGCCTACAATAAATCCATATTTTTTGTTTCTCAAGTATTTTTATCTCATATGTGTGTGTGTGTGTGTGTGTGTGTGTGTGTGTGTGTGTGTGTGTGTGTGCAAAATAAGTACCCCAAATCACAAGAAAAGAACCCAGAGTCGGAAAATGTATGACCTCTGCCCCAAAATATTCTACCCATTAACTTAAATTTTAATTTAACTTTTAAGATTTTATTTTCCAATTTCATGTTTATGTATTAGTGCAAATCAAACTAAATTATGCCTTAAAAAATAGCATCCCAGTATTATAATATATAACTACTAATGATCAACGCGAGAACCACCAAAAATTCAAATCCCGGAACAGTAAGTTCATGATAAGCATCTGATGATTGGGTAGTGCATGAAACTACAAGTCGTGCTAGAGACGTAGGATAATATATATATATATATATATATATATATATATATATATATATATATATGTGTGTGTGTGTGTGTGTGTGTGTGTGTGTGTGTGTTTTATTATTTGAACGTATATATATATATAATTAATATATACACTATTTACATTATTGGATTACTGTCCTCATCTTTGTTGCCATTTGTACGACGTTACGTTCGTGGTACGCTCCGGCCTTCTGCAGATGCTAGGAATTTCAAACCGAACCCTTTATTACAATCACTAGGGTATATGAACTCCATTGCGTAGTAGTGCCCTTTTTGGTAGCCATAAGTTATCTCCCTCTAACCCTGTAAGTTACTTGTTCACCACTACTGTAGCCTGGTATTGAACTCACAACTCTTTGGGTCAAGTCACAGGAACTAACCAACGTCTATATCCACCGGGCCATGTGTCCTTTATATACTGGTTATCAAGATTTTTGAAGGTGCACCCCTAAACTCTGATGTCATCTGCATAGATATTCATTAACTATCCCTGAACGTGCTTTAGGCAGATATTTAATAAAAAGAAGAACGAGTGTAGGATCGAGGGGTGAGCCATGTGGAATGCCTATATTGATTTCATGTGCTTCAGAACCCTGGTGCTAACAACTTTCAAAGTGCTGAGAGGAAGGACTTTTGTTAAGACTTTTTTCAGAGATTCCATAACTGGAGTGTTTATGTAGCGACTCTCTATGCTCCAACTTGTCAATGGCCTTTGAGATATGTAAGGCGATCACTCTCATGATGAATTTATCACCAATTACTCATGTAGTAAAAATGACCAGGTCACCGTTACCAATTACCTTGAATATATTTTAATAATGCGACCCGTCTCATGAGGAACTATATTCCATGCGCCAAACTTGTTATAAAAGAGTGCCTATATCTGATATACGGGTACATCTTGATGACTATTACTTCAAAATGAGAGGCCTCTGGAAGACTATAATAAGGTTGAGGCGTAGAACTTATTCTTCAATATTTACTTTGTATTGGACTAAAACAATTTGGGCGTGTGGCTGTGTCATGAGTACGATCACTTTCCGACCACATGACTCGGGTTCGAAACTAACCAAGAAAAGAACTTTTTTATTTCATCGGCCCGTCGCAGCCACCAGACACCGGAAGCATTTTGAGGGAAATTGGCTGGACGGTGGTGTTCTGAGGTCTTTGCTGCTTGTGCCACAAGTCATCTGAGTCGAGTGTCAGCGAACTGTCATTCTTTAAACAATTGATCAGGCCAGATTGCGTGCGCTTACTCCCAGAATCAGGTGTGCTTTGTGGGTGTCAAATTATCAGAGCAGGCGTCTGCAACATGTTTTTGGCTAGCCACCTTAGCAGACACATGTCATTGGAAATATTTATCACTTTTATTTTAAAAGAAACCCAAAAGATGCGACTTCCGTCGAGAACTTTATTAATAAATGTGAATTATATATAATTTTCCTATAAAATTTATAAAGAAATTAATATCTCTGTCCCATAATACGTTGTTACATTTCATACTAAATTAAATAACTATTATTGGACGTGACGTGCTGGTGAATAATTGATGTCGGCTTCAAAAGTGAAATCGACGACCAGAGTTCCAGTCTTGGTCAATTTTGTTCACTTTAGCACAAATGCCCATTGAAAAGGCATGAATCCATTTTCCGCTTCTCGACAATTAATTAACAGAATAGACTGCACTTTTTAGAATAAGACAGCAGTCAGTCAATGAGGATTTCTCTGAATTCAATACTGTGGAGAAGGTAAAGGGAAATCACTTCCCCAATCTTTCACGAGAAGGAATTATTCTTCGCCCTTCAACCCGTAACCTACAAACGAAATGTCGCCAACCCCAATCGCGATTACTATGGTAGATGTCCGGACAAGTTACGTTACTTGATCCCAACATCTCTGACCTTCACTGCTAGGATCTGCCATGCCGTGTTCACCACTTTGATAAAAACAAATTCCATTCAGACAGCTTCTCTTCCAGAATTTTGTGAAACAAACAGCCGAGTGAATGCTTCCTTGACAACTAAAATCTTGGTTTCTATAATTTCAGAGTTAACCGATATCTATCCCACTCGTCCTCATAATACTCCCCTCTCTCTTACATTACACATGATTAAAAATCTACCTTGAGTGGCCCTTAAACCTTTTATTGGATGAACAATCAGTTAAAAAAATGTAATGGCAATTTAAACTTATATAATAAATGGAACTTTGTCTCTGTGTGTGTGTCTGTGTGTGTGTGTCCGTTACCTATAGGCTCCGAAACGGCTGAACCGATTTTCTTGAAAACTTACACAGTTGCATTACAAGCATCTGAGAGTGTTCTTAGCTAGGTTTTTTGTCGAGGTACCCCCGATAAATATCGAAAATCAATAATCGAAAAAATCGGGTTATAGAAGGATTGGTCCGGTTTTAATCAAATTTGATACACTCATAGACATAGACACAAGAAACGATATTCAGAAGTTTCATGTTTCAGGTTACAGTTCTTACAATAGTGCAGAAAATCGATAATATATATATATATATATATATATATATATATATATATATATATATAAAAGGCAAGATGTTTATTTATCTGCCTGTATGTCTGTATTTTTTCAGCCCTTTTATTTTAGTTTTTCTTCGCGTTTGGCTCTAAGTGAGTATAACTGTAGTTCTTAATCTCAGCCATGATACCATTTACTCAGAGGACTTATTTAGCCTTCAAAATTCAGTTTATGACGAAAAAGAAATTATTTGATATCGATACCAGGAAATCAAAATTTGACTTACATCCATTCATTTTTCTTTCAGTCTACGGTTTCGCTTTAACTGGAAACATCTATTGCTTTTTAGTCTTTCATGCCAACGTCCAAAGAGTCTGAGCTCCAGGACCATGGATTAGTTTTAAAGCTTTCATTACACCCGAGCAACGCCGGGCTATACTGCTAGTAAACATATAAGAAGTAATCTGAGAGTTATGATTCCCTACGAACTGTAAGGACATGGCATTTTCGTCTGAAACTAGTTATTAACGATAGTACATTGATGTTGTCGTGGGTCGACCGTAGTTGGCATTATGGAGCCATTTTTTTAATCATTTCACTCCAAGACAGACGAGACCGCCACTAGTGCGCAGGGGGTTACAGAAAGAGTAGACACTTGTTAGAGGGAGTATTGAAGAAAGGATATAAGATGAACGGGATTCAAGAAGATAGAAGATGGCAATTGATGTTGCATTTAAATTTTTGGAGAGTGTAGCTACCAGAGAAGCAAGTAAACGAAAGAAAGTTTCACAGGCGAGTAGTGCGAGAGAAGAAACTGTTGGAGTAGAAGTGGAGGTTATATTTAATTATTTCAACGGTAAAAGGGTGGGACCCAGATGCCAATCTAGTAGAACGCTTAAATGAACGTGAACAGGGCACCATGGAAAAGAGCTCATCAAAGCAGTTGTCATGAAAATATTTGTACAAAAGACAGAGGAATGTCACGTCACGTCGGTGTGAAAGTGACTGAAGTCGAGATATCAAGTCAGGACCGATTATATTGCAGATACTTCTTTGGATTTTGTTGTTAAACCCAAGATAACTTACAGGAACACCCAACCAGATATCGCAAAAGTATTGAATGCATGCACGAATGGTAGATTTATAAACGTGCAAGATGGATTCTGACATGAAAACCTTCTTGCCCGACACAGAGACCCAACCTTTCTGGCAGTAGATGTAGCTATAGATTTGATATATTCATTCCACTTCAGGTTGGTTGAAAAAGTGAAGCCCAGGGGTGCATTGGGAACTCCTTTATCGTGCTGATTTATAGAATGTGCTACACAAGGGCTACCCACGGTTTGAATTCAGGATATCCCTTCAACCTCTAGTGTCAGCCAGAGAGATCGATAGATGCAGGGTGGTCATGGGGAATCAATAGGACATAATGACTCGTAGTTTCATACCTCAATGCTATAACCAGATCATATATAAAACATCACTCAATAAGTCTCGAGTATGACATATAAATGGCGCCACTAATTAAAAAAAATCCATATTTTATGAAGTACTAACCTTCAAATGACACGTGACAAAATTTAGGCCCAATGGGATTATTAGTTTACAAATTACAGTTATTTATATGAAACTACTGTTGCATATTTTCAAAACAATGAAAACATCTGAATTTCGTGTGTTGGTAAAGCATTGCTTTTTGATGGGGAAATACTGTTCAAGCAAAGCAATAGCTTGGTAAGTGTTATTCGGAAACAACAGCTAAAAGGTGGTAAGCTGACTTTAAACGCGTACGTACAGACACAAATGATGATGAACGCTCAGGTCACTTAAAATCGGCAGTTGTCCCGGAAAACACCAAAAATCCACGAACTCGTTTTGGTCAATCGTAAATTAAAGTTGCGTGAGATAGCAGAGGAATGAAGCATATCAGAAGGCAGTGTATTCACCGTTTTGCATAAACATTTGTCAGTAAGAAAGCTGTGTTCAAAGTGGGAGTCGCGTTTGCTCACAGTCGATCAAAAACAACGCGTCGACAATCCAGAGCGTTGTCTGCAAGTGCTTCAACGCAACAAAAAGGAGTTTTTGCGTAAATATGTGACAATGAATGAAACATGGATCCACCACTTCACTTCGAAGTCAAATTGGCAGTCAGCTGAGTGGACAGTAGCAGGTGAAAGCTGTCCACAGCAAGCAAAGACGCAAACATCAGCAGGCAAGTTTTGGACTCCGTATTTTGGATTGCGCAAGGTACTTTGTTAATCGATTATTTTGAGAAAGGAAGAAACTTTAATAGCGAATATTATATAGCATTATTGGTGCGTTTAAAGGAAGAAATCGCCAAAAAAATCGACCACAAATGAAAAAGTGATCTTTCACCAAGACAACGCACCATGTTACAAGTCGATCGCAACGATGGCAAAACTACATGAAAGGCGCTTCGAATTGCTTCGGCATATACCATATACTCAAGATCTGGCCCCTAGTGACTACTGGCTGTTTGCAGATCTCAAAAGAATGCTCCATAGAAAGAGAATGGCTTCATTGAAGAAGTGATATCGGAAGTTGTGATGTATTTTGAGGCCAAAGACAGTCTTCTTACAAAAAAGGCATCGAATTGCTAAAGAAGTTTTGGAATCAGACTATCACCATAGAACATAGGTTCCCACACTTTTTCTGCGATTACCCCAAAATACAATTTCACTATTATCTATTACCCCAATAACCAAATACCCGTAATATAGGAAAAGAAGTAATTATATTTTCAGACATCAGAAGCAGACAAAGTTAATGGAAATTATTCAAGACAATAGCACCAATCTATAATAATCAGAGGTATAGTAGCCGTAACCTAACCGTGATTCTTAATGTGAGTGTTGAGCTTCTATTGTCTGTGCCAATGCCAGTTTATTTATTCTTGGCTTTGTAACTGAAAGGGCTATTCGGGCGTCATTTGCCACATTGAGTCTGCTACGTTTCTTCGTCTTCATTCCAAGGACACAGAGTGAAATTATAAGCTGATTGCCTCTTCCCAAACCAAACATCCATTACTTCCAAAATATGGGCTCATTACACAACTGGGGTAATTTAGCCCGGGGTTGGGAACCATGGCTCTAGAAGAAGACTATATCTAATCTTATTTATAAATGGAAGTTTGTCTGTGTGTGTGTGTGTGTGTCTGTGTCCGTTACCTATAGACTCCGAAACGGCTGAACCGATTTTCTTGAAAATTGACACAGTTGTACTATAAGCGTCTGCGAGTGTTCTTAGCTGGGACCCTAACAGGTGCTACCAGTCCGGGTCAGGGTGGACCTAGGAACAACAGCAACTAAGAGGTGGTTCCATGCTTCTCACAACCTCCCAATCAGAGGCCTTACTGCCGGATGCAGTTTACCGTCGTACCCAGGACCCTCTAGAGTTATAATTAACACATTGTGGCCGTTTTCATAGTTGATATTATTGAGTAGATGAGGCTCTATCCACAACACACACACTCACGAACACACATAGAGACGGGATGTGGTAAATCTCTCATTGCGCTATCGTTATTTCGATGGAAAATAATCGGGCAAACTCCATTTCCTGGTTCCGCTTGTTCTAACCCTTCACGAATAGGACTCACACGCCACTCACGTTATAACGAACCATTTTCATTCTACTAGAATAGAGCCTTGAGGGACACCCCGTTCGTATGGTAGCTTTGGGAGGCAAGTCCGTTTAATATTACCTTCAATATGCGATTAGAGAGGAACGACTGGATCAGATCATCAATTGTCCAGTTATACCATAGCTCCGCAGCTTGCGTAGAAGGCCAGCATGCCAGACTCTGTCAAACGCTTTGGAAATATCCAGGGCAACGGTTCGAGCTTTGCCATTCTTGTCGAGAGCCTGGTATAAGTAAATTCAACTTTCACAGCTTCTACTCGCGATTTGTGGAACCGACATCCTAGATCACTGCAATCTTAACCTGTTCATATCAAAAGTGAATCATTATTTTCAGCAACTATCCGCATAAACTGTAACCCTCTACTTCGTGGTTCCCGGGTCTTGTGTAGGGTGAACCTCACCGTTAAAAAAGTAGAGTTTGAGTAGTTTTGGATATGCAGTCGAGATGTAATGACTGAGGGAAAAGAGTTCCCAACCGGGAGCCATGCCGATTGGGTGCCAGCCATAGAGACAGAGACTGGTTACCTTCCATAGAGTTCCGGGTTGAAGATGTAAAGAAACGTAGAAAAGCCTGCCGCCGATCAACTTAAAAGAGTTAAAGTCGAATACTGCACCTCCGCTGGAGTCCTAGGTAAGGATGTATAGAAACAGAACGAACCAAGAAGGAGTTAAACTAGCTGAAAAGAGAGTTTTTATTGCCGAGCGAAGGAGAAAATACGAATCTACTATTATCACCAGAATGCTCAACTTCGGCCGTTTCTGTACAGCTTCGGTAAAGAGCTGAGAAAAGACTTGTTTTCATTTGGAAAATCGAAAGCTCTGGTTACTTAGACGAATTTTTCTCTCCGTTGTAAACTTTGAAATTTGGCGATTGTACATTCTGCTTTTATAATTGATTTTTTTATATATATGAAGACTTTTTTCGTAACTCATTTATTTATTTGGTGCCGTATTTACATTTTTTTTTCAACACAAGTGTACACGGTCTGGTTTGAGGTAGTAGAGAGACGGCTCCCGGATTTTCAACGTGACTTTTCTGAGATCAAAAAACACAGCGTTGGCAGAAAAGTTCACCGTTGTAATAGACGTCTTGAGGATCAGCTACTGTGACGAGGCCATCATCACGATTGGCGACCCGAGAGCGTCGTCATAATTGGTGCCGTTTCGATCGCATCAACCCACTCAGGTTCCAGTCATCATCATCACAACAGATTCCGGACCAGGGGCAGCGAGCCAACCGAAGCAAGATGTCACACTAATACACATTCAAGACAAGAAACGCCATTTATAGTAAAACCGCTCATCTGGAGGAAAGTTACAGTCTCTTTACGGATAGTTATGTATAAATGTTACTAGTTTGGGTTTTTGGAGGTCGAGAGAAGAGTGAAATCATTTTTGCTCCTCCCCGGCTTCTGTTCAGTTAGTATGGTATACTATGATCTCTAGCCTTGGTTGTCTGAGGGAATGGCAGCTTTGAATTCACAAACGATTTGGCGTGGGGCTAGTTAAATCTATCTCATATAAACCTATTTGCTACTGAAACCAGATCAGCGCCATCTCGCGTGGTTACGTTGTGGCTCAGTCAGGGCGTCTATAGATTCAAACGACCGATTGACTAAATATGACCCTTTCGACGGGGTTAGCGAGTTAGTCCACTGGTGGTACGTACAATCCTCGGTTGGTGCCCCTTATCTGCCAGTATATATCTATTTATATTTATGTTTGCACTAGCAGTATAGCCCGGCGTTGCTTGGGTGTAATGAAAGCTTTAAAACTAATCCATGATCCTGGAGCTCAGACTCAGCCTAAAGAATATTTGTGTGAAGTTTGGTGAGAATCGGATAAAAATTGTGGATTTGCATAAAGGGCATACAGACAGATAAACAGAGATACACATGAACATCTTGTCTTTTATATATATATATATAATCGATTTTCTGCACTATTGTAAAAACTGCAACCTTGAAACTTCTGAATATCGTTTCTTATGTCTTTGTCTATGAGTGCATCAAATTTGATTAAAACCGGACCACTCCTTCTATTAACCGATTTTTTCGATTATCGATTTTCGATATTTATCGGGGGTATCTCGACACAAAACCTAGCTAAGAACACTTATAGACGCTTATAGTACAATTGTGTAAATTTTCAAAAAAATCGGTTCAGCCGTTTAGGAGTCTATAGGTAACGGGCACACACACACATACACACACACACACACACACACACACACACACACACACACAAAGTTCCATTTATAAATAAGTTTAGATATAAGTATTTTTTTTTTTAAATTGGAGTTTTGGAGAATACTATATCGGACATTATACAGACTTTCACCTTCGATAAACACCAGTCGACTTTACAAATGCTAAATACGCAACTACCTTAGCCGGAAGGCAGATCTAGATCGAACTGACCCATAAGTGTGAAGATATCAACATAAAAGATTTTAGTATTTGTCTATATTTCTGAGATGAGGTGGTATTTACAATATTTACATTATTATACGAAATTCCTAGAAGAAGGATGGAGCGTACAACGGCCGAAACGTTGTATAAATGGCAACAAAGTTGAGGACAATAGTCCGAATAATGTAAATACTATAAATTTTTTTGCAACCAAGAAGATAGATAGATTTGCCTATCACACGGTTCACACTCCTCCCCGATCTTTTGAACAGGAGAAGTTTATTTCTTGTTTCCTGTTTAGGATTGGGTTTCCTGCTGTTTCTAAAGTCTACTTCAACTGTATGTTTCTAATGTCTTCATCTGAACTGAAAAAAATTGTATTTAGTATTTTTCTTCTCCTCAATGGGAGTAGATAGGCTTGCCTATCATCCGGTTAACACTCTTCCTCGGTCTTTTGAAAATAATCTACATCATTTTATTCCTTGTTTCCTCTTTAGAATTGGATTTCCAGTTCCTTTTAAAATATTTTTATTTTGTTTAACGCTCCTTGCATGTTAGTGGCATTATCGCCTTGCTAGGAGCGATTTTGTTGATAAAAAAAGAAAAGATAAAAGGCATGAACAAAAAAAAAACATAAAACCGAATCAAGTAAAAAGATCTCATGAGAGGGAAGACAGTGAGAAAACATAGTAAGCGGGAGAAAGAAAGAAAATCTGATGTAAGAAAAAAATGAATGAGCGAATTTTAGGAAAAGACAAGAAAAAGAAAGGAAAAATAGAAAGGTAGAATTCGTGAAGTAAAGAATGAACAAAGCAAAAAAAAAAAAAAAAAAGAAAGAAAGAAAAGAGCTCCGGAAAGAATCAGCGAAAAAAAGATTTTTTTCTTTTTGGTTTCTTATAATCGTGTCGCCGCAAACAAGGCATTTTACTGCCACTGAAGAAAGAAGCACATGAATATTGAGCAAAAATGAAAGGAAGAAAGCTAAAAACGAAAAAGTGTCAAATAAACAAGCAAAATTTAAGAAAGAAAGAAATAAAAAAATATAAGGAAGGAAGGAAGGAAGGAAGGAAGGAAGGAAGTATAAAATGAAAAGAGTCTATAGAAAATAAAGATAAGGAAATATTTCAATAAAAAATGAACCAAAGAAAGGTATTGAAAATGGAGGAAAACTGGGAGAAAGGGAGAGAGATGGAAAGAAAGAGAATTGAAGAAAGAAGGAAAGAAAGAAAAAATTGACGAACGAAAGGACATTTATTGAAAGAAAGAAAAAAAGAAAGAAACTGAAATGAAAAATAATGTACTGAAGAAAGAAAGAAAGAAAGGAAGGAAAGAAAGAAAGAAAGAAAGAAAGAAAGAAAGAAAGAAAAACAATGCACCGAAAAAAAAAAGAAAGAAAGAAAAAGTATTGCAAAAAGAAAGGGGATCTTACTAAAGAAAAATAGAGAGAAAAATTGAAAAACAATGTACTGAAGAAAGAAAGAAACAAGCAAACAAAAAATGAAAAAGAAAGAACAATCAACTGAAGAAAGAAAAAAGAAAGAAAAAAGAAAAGAAAAAGAAGGAAAATAATTCAAGAAAGTAAGAACAATAGACTGATGAAAGAAAGAAGGAAAATAAATAAATGATTTAAAGAATCAAAGAACGAGAGAAAAAAGAGTGGAAAATAAATGAAGAAAGAAAGAAAAAAGAAAGAAAGAAAGAAAAGAAAAAGAAATGAAGAAACAATAATATGAAAGAAAGAAAGAAAGAAAGAAAAGAAAAGAAAAAGAAATGAGGAAACAGTAATATGAACGAACGAACGAACGAAAGAAAGATAGAAAGAAAGAAAGAAGAAATGAAGAAACAATGATATGAATGAACGAAAGAAAAAAGAAAGAAAGAAAGAAAAGAAAAAGAAATGAGGAAACAATAACATGAACGAATGAAAGAAAGAAAGAAAGAAAGAAAAAAGAAAGAAAGAAAAGAAAAGAGAAAAGAAATGAAGAAACAATAATATGAATGAACAAACGAAAGAAAGAAAGAAAGAAAGAAAGAAAGAAAGAAAGAAAGAAAAGAAAAGAAAAAAAAGAGGAAACAATAATATGAACGAACGAAAGAAAGAAAGAAAGAAAAGAAAAAGAAATGAGGAAACAATGACATGAACGAACGAAAGAAAGACAGAAAGAAAGAAAGAAAGAAAAGCAAAAGGAAATGAGGAAACAATAATATGAACGAACGAACGAAAGAAAGAAAGAAGAAATGAAGAAACAATGATATGAATGAACAAACGAAAAGAAAGAAAGAAAGAAAGAAAGAAAGAAAAGAAAAGAAAAAGAAATGAGGAAACAATAACATGAACGAATGAAAGAAAAAAGAAAGAAAGAAAAAAGAAAGAAAGAAAAGAAAAGAGAAAAGAAATGAAGAAACAATAATATGAATGAACAAACGAAAAGAAAGAAAGAAAGAAAGAAAGAAAAAAAGAAAAGAAAAGAAAAAGAAATGAGGAAACAATAATATGAACGAACGAACGAACGAAAGAAAAGAAAGAAAGAAAGAAAGAAAGAAAGAAAGAAAGAAGAAATGAAGAAACAATGATATGAATGAACGAAAGAAAGAAAGAAAGAAAGAAAGAAAAGAAAAAGAAATGAGGAAACAATGACATGAACGAACGAAAGAAAGACAGAAAGAAAGAAAGAAAGAAAAGCAAAAGGAAATGAGGAAACAATAATATGAACGAACGAAAGAAAGAAAGAAAGAAAGAAAAGAAAAAGAAATGAGGAAACAATAACATGAACGAAAGAAAGAAAGAAAGAAAGGAAGAAAGAAAAAAGAGAGAAAGAAAAGAAAAGAGAAAAGAAATGAAGAAACAATAATGAATTGAAGAAAGAAGGAAAACAAATTGAATAAAGGAAAACTGATCAAAGAAAGAAAAACCAAAGAATGAAAGAAAAACTTCAAGAAATCAGTTTTTAAAAGAGAATAGAGAAAGGATTTGCAGAACTAAAAGAATCAAGTTGGCCACAAGATACCAAATATAACTTTATATTTATCACCAACATAAGGGGAAAAAAGAGATAATTTAGAGCCCCTTTCGAACATTTCGCCTCTTAGGTTTACTTATTCCTCCCTACTACGGCCATCTGCTCTCCCTAACTCGGCAGACGAATTGTATAAACAAGTGCGCGTCTGAAACTGCTAGGATTTATTTGGAAATCCTCTACAGATCACCAAATTAATAACATTTGCCAAAAATATGCAAACACTGTTGGAAGACTCTAGGGGCCTGGATTGAAAGAAACAAAATAGCACCTGAAGCTGAGAAGCATTAAAATCTGGCAATTATTTTCACAACCAAAAAGTCTCCATTTTGTATTCTACGTAAACGATTTATGTGTTATCGGATAAGTCACTTGGTTTGTTAACTCTTTCGCTGCTTGAATGTGCGCAGTTCAACAGAACACCGCAAATATTAAATGAAAATATTTTATGCCTGTTTATCAGTCAGTTAAGTGCTATACGTAATACACACTTTGGGCGATCATGTCTCGAAAAAAACATGACTGACTGGGCAGAAGATTATCCTGCAGTAAGTTGTCATTGCTTTTTGCGGTAAACTGGCTGCCAGCCAAGGCTATAGAACCCAATCTGTCCTATTATGTAACTCATAACAGGAGGGAAGAGACGGATTAATACCTTTCCCAAGGCTATTTGTGCGTAAGTGAATGCAAGGAATTCAACTGGAATTCGAACTCGGCTCCCCGACTTCTCGTTACGAGCCGATATCCACTGTACCACAGAGCACATATGCGGATGACTATATCTCATTGACATGTTGTTTGAACATGTCATTGTGACCTTTTAGGGTCAAAGCTATATTATTGGATATATTATCGATAGTCTTTTTATCGCTGCTTTACTAAAAACTAGAATCTTGATCTATTTAAATTTAGGGTCGAAAGGTATTTATCCTATTCGTCCTCATAATACACTCTCAATTCCACCTCCCTTACAAGCGCTACCTTGACTGGCACTTAGGCCTTATATTGGTTGAACAGTAAAAAAATATCTTAGCAGTGTTTTAAAAAAGTGGTAATTTTCTAAGCGTAGCGTAGTTGTGACACAAGGATAACAGTATGGGGCACGCAGTGAGGATCAAATTATTCGGTCATAACTGATTAAACGAGGAAATTAATTATGCCACGTTCAAAAGCACTGATTGAACCGAATTATCGGATTATTGATGGTCGGATTATTGATGGTCGGATTATTGATCGTTGGAAATATTTCAAATCTGACAAAGTAAACCTGAAACCGTTCTTGAAAAGGACCTCCTATCAGTGGTTAACTGAGGCAAGAAAAGGCTTGTAAATTGTAATACCACCAAAACAAAACTTTTCTCCTTTAACTACCATAGAAAAAAATTCCCCTGCCAGCCATCAGCATGACTGATGCTAATCTCCTTGAGATCAACAAATTGCGTCTCCTTGGCCTCATTTTTTTCAGCAGACCTAAAGTGGAATTAATATATCGGATCTATAGCTGCATCTAATGCTAGAACGGTTGGGACCCTGTTTCGGGCAGAAAGCTTTGCATATCAAAATCCATCTTTCATATTTATAAAGCTACCATTTATCCGTGCATTGAATACCGTTGCCATATTTAGTTAGGGGCTCCTGTTATTCATCGTGAGGTTCTCAACAAAATCCAAAGAATAATCTGCAGTGTAATAGGTCTTGACTTAGTATCTCAACTTCTGTCACTAGTGCATACTAGTGGCGTTTCCGCCTTGTTTGAGATGAAATGATTAAAAAATACTTCTTATTAACAAAATCTACTCTTTTATTCGAATATTTATTCGAACTATTTTTTTAATCGTTTCACCCCTAGCAAGGCGGTACCGCCACTGATGCACATGGGGCTACATAAGAGTAAAGTTTAGATAGGAGTAGAGTAAAGAGAAAGGCGGACCAGTTACAGCGGGTGTCAGAGAAAGAGCAAGAGAAGGATGGAAACACAGGTGTGAAGACAGTTGTGAAGGTAGAGAAAAAGGAAAAAAACAATACATTTTTTTTTAATCGTATCACCCCGAGCAAGGCGGTAACGCCACTGATGTGCAGAAGGCTACGTAATAGTGAAAAGATTGGAAAAGATAAAGCCGGAAACCACATCCTAAACTGGGAACAAGGGATGAGCCTCTTAACCTGTTCAATAGACGTGGGTGGAGTGTGAACCGAGCGATAGATAGATCTATCTACTCCAAGGATGATGTAGAAAGAACTGGAGTCAAGTGGATATGAGATGGGTATTGAGATTGCATTTAAATTCCTGGAGGTTGTAGCCTTCAGGAAAGCAAGTATATGGAATGGAGTTCCACGAGCGGAAAGTGCGAGAAAAGAAGCTGCAGGAGTAGAATTGTTGGCTGCATTTGGTTGATCCAACTGTAAATGGGTGGGACCCAGTTGCCAGTCTGGTTGCACGAGTAAATTCGTGTGGCGGGGGCACCAGTGACTTAAGTTCGTCGGAGCAGAAGCCATGAAAATATTTGTAGAATAGAGGGAAGCTACATCCCGCCGGTGAGAAAGTGGCTGGAGTCGAGCTGCCAATTGGTAATCTTGGGAGTCTGTTCCACAGAGCAGTGGGGTCACTCGAAGTAAAGGGTTATGTTAGGAGATATTTTGCATGGATAGGAGGGAAAGATAACGGTTAACCCTAGACTTGAACAGATTAAGTTTCTAGTAATCGAGGAAGTATCCTCTTGGGAGTCTGTTCTACAGAGCAGTGGAGTCACTCGAAGTAAAGGATTATGTTAGGAGGTATTTTGCATGGATAGGAGGGGAAGATAACGGTTAACCCTAGACTTGAACAGGTTAAGTTTCTAGTAATCGAGGAAGTCTCCTCTTGGGAGTCGGTTCCATAAGCAGTGATCTTTCGGAAGATGCTGCTTGAGTGGGAGTTACATCTCAGCCAGGAAAGACGATGGGAATGAGGGTGGTTCGTTACAATGTGCTTGTCTTAGTCATGAAGGTTAGAAATTTTGGAACTGAGGAAGTTAGTTTGTCTGAAAACATTCCATGGAAATAGCAATAGAGAAGCGTGTGGCTTGCTACGTTTTGTCAGTGAGGAAAGAAGTTGTAGAATGGAAAATAATTTCTCACCCACAAGGACGTGGAGAAGAAGCTTTTGGTCTCTGTCGAACCTCAAAAACTGAAGACCGGGAAACTCCTGCCGATATATGGTAACACCATTAGATTCTTGTAAACGTAATGGATAGTAGGAGGAGTCAGGTACTTACTGGAGTGGTACAGAAAACAGCATCTTTAGCTATGGATCTACTATTTCTACTTGAGGTTAGGACTGAGTTTAAGTTCAAGTGACGCTCTAAACTTGGGATCTAAGAGAGGGAATATTTATACAACGTGATTGATGAAAGCTCTGGGGGCCGATCGGCCTTAACCCTCTAGGGCCATTCGTATCATATTAGTGGGGGATCTGTTTATTACTCCATAACAATATAGAACTGATCCCCCACTTTATGTCCAGTAGAAGCCTTAACCCTCTAGGGCCATTCGTATCATATTAGTGGGGGATCTGTTTATTACTTCATAACAATATAGAACTGATCCCCCACTTTATGACAAGTAGAAGCCTTAATCATATTATATTATTAACCCTCTAGGGCCATTCGTATCATATTTGATACAGTATGAAAACAAGCCTTGAAAGAAATATTTTCCTGAAAAATTTTTTAAGAGAAATATTTTATAAATTTCAAATGAAAGCAGTACTGACTGCTCAGTCAATGAATACCAAATGTTTCCTTATAGGGAAATACCAAATGTTTCCTTATAGGGAAATATTGTATCAAATATGATACGAATGGCCCTAGAGGGTTAATAGAATATAACTAGTTTGGTTTTCGAGGTATTGAATGTAAGCAGCCAGTTTTTCTCTCCTTGAGCTGTTAGAGGTCGGTCAGAGAAAAAATTAGTTGCCAATCACTGACTATCTAGAATGTTCAAAGTGCACCAATTCACCGTTGTATCATCAGCACAGATATTCACAAATTATCGGAGTATACACTTAGGCAGGTCATTTATATAAAGTAGGAAGGGAATTGGTCCGAGAATCGACCCTTGCGAGACATATCCGAATTCGCTGTTAACAAATACTTTCAGGGACCTACACGTTGTGAAGAACTTTGTGATTGAAAAGACTCTTCCAGTGATTACATAGCTAGAGAGCTTGTGCTGTAATCCTTTCTGCTACAGTTTGTCAAAGGCTTTTGAAATAACTAACATGATTATCCTTGAGATGTAGTTGTTGTCTAGTCTCTCGATGATTCTGTGATTAAAAGCAGTTAGGATATCAGCAGTGGATTGAGCTGATCGAAACCCGTACTGTTTGTCGCCCAAGAGATTATACCAATTTAAGTGATCAACAAACTTCTTGTTGATTATTCGTTGTATTAGTACTAGTAGGAAACCGAAACAAAATACACTGATTGGTGGTTGAAACATATTTTATTCTGAAAGCTGGGCCTAAAAGAGATAGAAACAACATGGCTTCCTGCTCTCAAATTGTCTGAGTCGGACAAAAAGTAAGCTTTTTCCTTTCTCAGTTCGACTGGGTTGAAACGAAGGACACACTTGTTTCTGTCTTAATTGCTGTGTTATCGTTCTTTAACTTATTTACAGTGCGCATTTTATTACTCTCACAATATTTCGACCGTTGTACTCTCTGGCCTTCTTCAAATAACTGTCTATCCAATTTTTTCAATCTATGAAGTTAGATTCTTCCCATTCAACTGTGCATATCTCGTTAAACGAAACCAGAATATAGATGCAACATGTGTTTGTGCACTTCAATCTAGTGTAGCTACCTCCACTTATTTTCGATATATACATTTTTAATTGAATTTTTAAAAATAAAAAAAATTTCTTGAAACTTTTATTTGAGTTTTAATTAAAAACTAAATGGTAAAATTTACTATTTTCAATAAGCAAAATACTCTGGTGTATTTAAAACAGAAATTATATTGATTGGAATCTAAAATTTTCAATTTTTTTTAATCTTTCAATTTTTTGGTCAGTTGTAAACAAAAGTTAATTCTCGGTTTTAAAAATCATTCAAAATAAAATATACATCTGTGACAAAATTATTTTTGGAAAATTAGCAAATTTTATGTTAAATTAATCTGATTTACACAAGTATTACTTATTTATAGCGTGAAATTTAGAATAAAACTATTTCTTGATCACAGGGTTGAACTTTTTGACCTGTGCGCCGTATATCAAACGTGTTGATATGTAAGATTAGAGATAAGTACACGGTGTTCACAAGTGACAAAATTGTACAATTTTTTTTTTCTGGTAAGGAAAGGAAACTCTCACCTTTAAATTTGCACATAGAAATTATCATACAAAAAAAACTTCAAATACACAAAAAAAAAATTTTAAATTATTTCAAAAACAGGGAAGCCAAACGATTTGTACTAAAATTTGTAATTTTCAATTAATAAATATAATCTTCGCTTAATTAAATGATAAACTAACCGCAAACAAATCTTTGTAGTATTTTTAAAATATTTTTGAAAACTTTTAAATTATTATAATTAAAAAAAATTAAAACAATTCTTTTAAAATTTCATAAGTAATCGAAATTTTTTTTCTCCAGACTGTAATGTCCTTCATATATATTATTTATTAAAGCAAATTAAAAGTTTATCAAATTAAATAATATCAGGGTTTTATTGCATTTTTTATTTTACTATTCGGAGCTGATTTTCGGAAACAGAAGTCAATTTGAAAAAAAAAAAGAAGATTTATATTCCCCAATGAGTCTTGCGTTTAACTAATAAAACCGTTTTCCAGAACAAAGTTTTAATTCATTAAAATTTCATGGATTTACGTGGATGGAGGTTAACAGATGTAAAAAATATTTTACCAAGATTTTTAAAAAAATAATAATTTCAAAAATAATTTCATTCATTTGTGAATGAGTACTGAAAGTTTCATTCAAATCAGACAATTATTTGATTTTTGCGAGAATTTCCAAATAAATGTGTTTGTCACCGGAAAAAAAGTGTCATGTAATATTACGCTTTCTATTGTAAACTCTCATAACGTTTTGGTTACCCGCTAACTCAAATCAAAACAAGATTTTCTGCAAAAATTTCGAATATGTTAGAAGAGATTAAATTTTTTTAAATAATTAAAAATTAGTTTGATCTTTCCTCTGAATAATAATATAAATATTTTTATGGAAAATTTCGTTCTTATTAAGTTTGGGGCCTTTTTTGTACCAACACTGAATCGCTAAATAACAGCATAATATAAGCTGTTTTTTTAACGATTTAGTGGAGGTACCTATAAGTGAAAGTGTTAACAAGCTGGTCTAGTTGGATCAGTTACAACTGGGTAGTGAGTAGTGAGTTCCATCCTCACTAGATGCTCCTTAATCTCGGCCTTGTGCCACAACTATGCCTAATTAATTACTATAGATGCAACATGTGGATAAACACCGGGAGAAGGTACCGTTTTCTGATTACACGGAATGTGATCGCGAGAGAGTGTGTCTGCCCTCTTCAAGTTCTTATTAATTCAGACACTTTCTGAGAATCCCTGGCCTCCATCTTGAGATGGATCAAAAGACAGTTGAGATTCAAATGTGACAGTTGGAAATGTATAGTAATTTAGCCCCCTAAAAAGAGTCAGCGCACTTTACAAAGAAGCATTTTGTAACAACCGTAGCGTATATTAAGAACCATTGAAACAAGAAGGCTTTCCTATTTGAAGAGTACCCCCCCTCTCTCTCTCTCTCTCTCTCTCTCTCTCTCTCTCTCTGATTATTAAAGGATTGGGTTCCATGTCAACAGAAAGCATCTTAGTATAAGACGCAAGCCGAAATGTCCACCTACTCAACACATTTCACGTTAATTACCTTCTTTCACTTTCTTCCTCTTTTTCAAACTGTTTCGCGCTTAAAGAAGAACGAACGTCGCGTTGGTTGCTTGTCAGCTCTCACTGATGGTAGAATTGCCACTGTGCAAACGAATAAATCAGGGGTTGAAAATTTTGGCTATTCGGTGGGAGGATGCAGAGAGAGGTTGAGCAATGCAGAGATTGAGGAAAGTAGCGAAGGTAAAAATTAGAAAAAATGTTTTCGTTCTGCTTACTGGCGGAATCTAGGCGGGTAAATGCTCTTGAATGCAATTTGTCCAAAACCAAATGAGAAATGTTTAGTCATTCTTCGGTAGCAGGTAAAGAATAATTTCGCAGCCAAATTCTCAGAATTTCGCATTTGGATCCGAAGAATCCCGAAAGTTATAAGAGTTTGAGTTTGAGTTTTGTTTAACGACATATCAACACCTCTGTGGGTCATTTAATGCCAAAAAAGGTGGGGGTTTAAGGTATTTTTTTTAAATGTTCGGTTATAGTGAAAAGATAGATTTAGTCAGATTTGAACATTTTTTGTTTTTCTTCTTTTTTATTTTAGAAAACTGAAAATGTCTTCTAGTTTTGTATTCAAAAATATTTTGCTGAAAATATTTTTTTCCTTCAAAAATGTGAAGTTGATAATTTTTTTTCAAAAATGTATTGTTGGTAATATTTTTCCTTCAAAAATGTTTATTTTTCTATAAAAGTCTATATATATATATATATATATATATATATATATATATATATACATATTTCTGTAAAAGTGTATTTTTATACTTTCATAGTGTTTTAACCCCAGTTTGGGAGTTAACTATTTACCCATAGCTGGGACCCTAACAGGTGCTACTACTCCGGGTCAGGGTGAATCTGGGAACAACAGCAATTAAGAGGTGGTTCCATGCTCCTCACAACCTCCCAATCAGAGACCTTGCTGCCGAATGAAAGTTATAAGAGTATCAGATAAGTATAGGCACCTTCAGTAATTTGCGGGAAAAGCAGCATAGCGTAATGAAAAAAGCCACAAACTTAACAAAAATAAAGTTTTATCTTCAAAATATTCATGTTATTATTTAGAAGAAAGACAAAGTGTTTTTTAATTATTTTTTGAAAATTTCTTAATCCTTTCTAACACGTTCGAAATTTTGGTTAAAATCTTGTTTTGTTTACGTCATCGATTAACATTGATTTTTTGCGCATTTTAATTTGGAAATTATTGTAAAAATCAAATAATTGTCCGATTTTAATGAAATTTTCAGGAATTATTCACAAATGAATGAAATTATTTGAAAAATTTTTTTTAGAAAATATTCTTAAAAAAAAAAATTTAAATGTGTTAACCCCCACTTACTTAATTTCATGAAATTTCGCACATAAGCTTTTTGCTCTCTGACATTTTTTTTTTTTGAAGTAGAAGTCTTTGGTGATTGTAAATCACCTCCTTTTTTTCTAATTAGTTCCCAAATAAATGAAAATCTGCTCTGAATTGAAAAATAAAACTATGACATCACTTAATTAGAAAAGCTTCTAATTGCTTTTGTAAATAAATAGTATTAAGGACATTATTATCTGAAGAAATAACTTTTTTTTGATGAATAATGGATTTTTTCAAGAATTTTTTTCATTTTTCTTCTTTTTTTTTTTTACATTTTAATTATAATAATTTAATAGTTTAAAATTTTGTAAAATTCTGTATTTCTCTGGAGGTTATGTAATAATTAAGTGGTAATGAAATTTACAAGTCCAAAATTGCAAAGGTTATTAAACGTAGAGTTGCCGAACTATTTTTAAAATAATTTTTATTAACTTAATACGTTACTTAATACGTTCCTTATTTTCATGTATGGTTGACTAAAACTGCCATTATTATGAAATGGTTAGGTAATTTAAGAGTTTTGTCCCTTCTCTTTTAGATTTATAAAAATTGCTTTTATGTTCATGTGTAGAAAGCTGTCATCGCCTCGTCATTTAACAGTCCGTCAAAGTTAGATCATATAAACACGACCAATCGATAATAATTGTTTGTATATTACTTTTTTGTGGTATAAGTAAGTAATATTTCTTTAAAATCAGATTAATTTAACTTTCAATTTTCTAATTTTACTAAAATAAAGTGTCAGAAATCTTTTGAAATATTTTTAAAATCGATGAATGTTTGTTTGTTTTAAGAAATCAAAATTAAATGCGACCTTCTAATTTATGTAATTTCTATTTGAAATACACCAGAATGTTTTACTTAATGGAAATGATAAATTTAATCATTAAGCTTTTAATTAAATGAAATCTTCAAGAATGTTTTTTCATTTTAAAAATTTCATTTTAAATTTAGGTATGGAAAATTTATGCCGAAAAAGTGGAATTACCTAAATAAGTATATTATATTTCTCTTTTCTTCTCTCTCCCTCTCTCTCTCTCTCTCTCTATATATATATATATATATGTGTGTGTGTGTGTGTGTGTGTGTGTGTGAACTGAAATCCGACAAGATGAACAGAATAAGTACAGAACTGGTAAAAAAGAAATAAAATGTTTCACTCTAGCATGCTTCTTCAGAAATCTTTTAAAGACGAATGATTTAAATTTTTTTTTTTTAATCTGAGATAATTTCTCATGTCAAACCTATGACGGTTTCCCCAAGGAAACGCAGGTTCGCATGCTGCCGGAGGGCACATATTTTCTTAACAAGATTTTTCGATTATTCAGGCCAGTAGATGAAAATAAGATACTCTTTAATTATAGGAAAAGAAAAAAAGGATCATCTACTCAAACGCGAGTATCCATTAAAATTAATGTTTAATAAATAAATTACAAATATGTCGGATTTAATCCATTTCTTAACGGATTTCGTAAAATTTCGTATAAAAACTCACACACACACACACACATATATATATATGATAAAATATAGTTTCAAGGTATGCTATATTTATGGGCTAAAGTCCTCAATATCAGGAACAGAGCGTATGCAAATAGACTCTCAATATATATTGGTTATTTAATTTCTTCGTTTTTGGTCATAACAAAATTAGGCCAGTACCCAGTTGTATTAAAAACTGTTTAATACAATTATATTGTAGAACTTTTTAATATTCTTTATTTGTAAATGAGTTATTACCAGAGTTGTAAGTCTTAAGTTCTTGTTCAAATTCTAACTTCCAACTTACAACTCTGATTTCCCATTTTCCACCCCACTTACCTCTCACACATAACTTGCCAGTATAAGGTAAATAATTTTCTATCTTCTTTTCACACTACCTGATGAGACATTGTCCTTTAAAAGTTGAAACAAAATGTACACTTTGTAGTAGATGATAATTTGTACATGTTCTAAACTATAATTTATAATAAATATTCATAGCTCTATTTTATATTGAGCACTGTTTTAAATTTTGAACGTTGCTAATTTTTTCTTTCTTATTAACTTGAATATATATATATATATATATATATATATATATATATATATATATATATATATAGAGAGAGAGAGAGAGAGAAAGAGAGAGAATTAAGAAAAGTATAATATATATTTAGTGTGTACACGTTTTTGTGTAGATATCTTACCTTTTGTATAAATTTGAAATTAATGCTTCCTGACCAAGAGATTGAATGTCTTTATACAAAAAAATGTGACTTCTCATATAAATCAAAACTTTGTTCTCTTTTTTCAGCTGGTACTAAGTGTGCTTTACCATTAAGTCACGTTGATCTATTACAGCAAAACGGTGCACAATTACAATATTTTAAAAAAGTGTTTTCAATCTATGACGCACCCTTCCGTCGTCTTCGACATTTTAAGACTCCAAAAGGGAAGTTCTTAGAGCTGAACAATCAGAACTAACCAGCAAGTAACATTTTAATACAGTAGTGAAGAATTGTCTCACTCTTTTCTGGGAAAACTAAATACTTAGAGCTCGTGCACATGATGTTTCACGAAATCTTAAAACTCAACTTCTCAAATTTTGAATTCAGCTTTGTTTTTCATCTGGAATTATTGCCAATTAAATCTGTTCTACTATTTAACCCATAGCTGGCGGAGAAAAATAGATTTCTACATTTTCCTTGTGTATTTACATGAAAGAGAATATAACGAATACAACTGGAATTATATAAACATCAGAGAGAAATTTAATACGTAAAATATTTTTAAATCTACCATTTAGATTAAGTTTTCGCAAATGTGTAGAATGTGACGCAATTCCTGGCAGTCATAATCTGGGTTTATAGAGTGCGTCAGGTAATTTAAAACAGCTTCCAATATTTAAAAAATACATTGAAGAGAAAAGTCAGCAATTTCAAACATTTCTGAAATTCAAACACTTTCAAATAAGCCTCAGTTAGTTGCACCTTGAATTGTAGTTGACGCATGCATTGAATTGAAGACGACATCAAAATTGATAAAAGCAAAGAAAAAAAAAGGGAAAAAAACAACAAAGACATTAGCATTTAAGAAGCAATTTTATTTACTTGAAAATGTATGCAAAATGTTACTTATTATTTCAAAATTTCTTTTAAATAGTTCTACTTGGCTTTAGTGTTTATTTTAGAAATGGGGATGGTGACATATAATTAATAATGATGTCTAATTCATATGACTTAAAACTGAGGTTCGATTCCCGACGAAACAACACCAGAAGCAGCTGAATTTATTTTCGCCACACCCCAACACACACACACAACGAAAAAAAAATGGTGGTAGCAGCAAACAGAAAATCACGGACGAAATAAGATAAAAAATATGTCGGCTGCTGGCCATTGTTCGCATTAGTCACGTCTTCTACTTCTTGACACGCTTAGTTTAGTCTTTTCTCTCTTTCATTCACAATAAGCCTTTTTAACGATTTCTATATCCTCTCTGTTATATATATATATATATATATATATATACATATATATATATATATATATATATGTACAAAGTGCATACATACATGTATTTATACACATATGAAAAATTTCATATATATATATATATGTGTGTGCGTGTGAGTGTGTGGGCGTGCGTGCAAGCCCATGCACAAATATATACGTTAACATTTAGTCATATAACATAAATGCATACACGCTATGAACGTGTGTGTGTGTGTGTGTGTGTGTGTGTGTGTGTGTGTGTGTGTGTGTGTGTGTGTGTGTGTGTGATTATATATATATATATATATATATATGTGTGCTACCCAGCAGGATATGCTTGTTTGCGATAAATCGAAAACTGTTATATAAGCATGATAAAAACCTCGTCTGATCAAGAGGCTATCCATGGTCGAGTGGTCAAGACGGTACCAGATCACCAGATCAACTATATATATATATACAAGTAATATGAGTAATATTATATATATATATATATATATATATATATATATATATATATATATATATATATATATATATAGTCTACAAACAAATTTAGATATTCTACAAATTCATGGGTAATATATATATAGATTTTGGTCTGAGGAGCGGCAGGTTTTGCGGCGAAATATGTATTACCCATGCATTTGTAGAATATCTAAAATTGTTACTAGATTATATTACTCTGTTAAATAAAATATTTAACATTGAGTTCTTTTGAGTTTGTCTCTATACCAATTTACCTGACTTAAATACCAAATATTCTACGTTTTACATATATATATATATATATATATATATATATATATATATATATTACATAAGGTGCGATGGGTAAATTGTTGCCATTCTATATCAAATTTCGCGCATGCGTGTTGTTTGTTTTTTATTTTGTTGCATGCACAATATAGTAATGTCAGTTGAGCAACGTCTGTGACATAAAGAACACCATGATGCAAATCAGATAGAAATTTGGAAACGCCATTTTGTACTGCTTGGAATTTGCTTCCGGAAGCTCCATTACAAATATTTCAGAGTGTCCGGGTGTCATTCTGAGGGCAGTGCATAGGATTCGGAAAGAGTTAGATGAGTCTCATGGTGATTACAAAGGTACGTCAGCACAAAAAATCTCACTCTCATTGTTCTGATACGAAAAGAACACTGAATTTGTTGGGGAGGGCTTCAAACTCAACATGGATTCTTACATCAACTACCTTGAGAAGGTAGTGCTGACTAGATCAAGAGGTTGGCTACTACAAAACCCTATGTCTAGCAACAGGACTCTGCACCATACCATACATACAAGAGAACCCAGTCAGGGCTATGAGAGAATATATGCAACCATATCACAACATATCTCCCCAGACTGCAACCCGTTTGATCATTATGTGTGGGACGCAGTTGAGCAAAAAACCCACAAGTCTCCTTGTAACACCATAAATCTACTGAAAGCAAGCATTATGGTAGCATTCATAAATTTAAACAAGTAAACCGTCCAAAAGAGTTGCAGGAGATGCCGAAGTCGTCTGGAGGTCGTGGTTGAAGCCAATGAACATTTTATTGAATAAATTTGGTGTTTAGTATTTCAAGATATTTTTGTATAATTTTATTTAAATATATCTGTTAAATGAGACGTCAGTATCATTTTAATTTTTGCGTAAAATAGACGCCAATTTCTCCATCGTACCCTATATATGCACACACACACACACACACACACACACACACACACACATATATATATATATATATATATATATATATATATATATATATAAAGATTGATCAAATACCATAATTCATATTACATACGTATGTTTATATAAGTATACGTTCACATATTTTCATATATTACACACACACGCAAAATATACATACGCACACACACACACACACACACACACACACACACACACACACACATACATATATATATAAAGAGAATTTACTTAGCTGAAGCGTTTAGTCATCTCATGTACTTAATAAAGACGATCAGAGGACGAAATTCGTCGACTAAGTTTTTCTTTGTCGTCATATAATACTGTCCTCTTACGCATATATTTCCTTTTTCTGAAATTTTTGACACACACACACAAATGTATATATTGATAAAAAGTATTGACAGAAACTTCACACACGCAAACACACACACACACACACACACACACACACACACACACACACACACACACACTCACACACACATATATATATATATTTATAATTTGAATGCATATGTGCAAAATATGATTTTTTTCAAAACAGGGATACACACCTACATACATATGTGAGGTTCTTATACATATAATCACATATCCATTATTCAGCATGTACCTTTATACGCATACACTTTTATTTACACATACATAATTATATATGTACGCGCATTCGGATACCGCCTAGAAATATACTTGATTGCACGCATAATTTATAAATCTATCAAAGTTTTTGTAGTCATACACACACACACACAAATATATGTGTGTGTGGGGGGTGATGCGATAAATCAGAACATTTGCCTATAGAAATCTATCGAAACCTTCGTTTAAAAAAGAGTGATTTTGAAATATGATTATGAGCTTGTGCCGTCACTTCAAATGGGTGCTGAGTTTTTTGTAACAATAATAATAATAATAATAGTAATAATAGCCGTTATTATAACAATATCTACTCACATTAATAATAATAAAAATATGGGGTAATAAAGTATTAAAAGTCATGGCAAAATTAACGCCATTGAAGGCGTAATTCCCGTGTTATCTCGGTACAACTCCTGTCGTCCAGATAACAACAAAAATCAAACTGGAAGCTTTTAATCTAATAAAATGTATACAATACATTCACAATCTCTATCAAATACAGTAATGGGCAATATGTCCGATAACCATTCGCAAGATGATAATTGTTTTTTTTTGTTGTTTTTTTGTTTTTTTTTTTGCATCTTGGTTCAAGTGGTCAAATATTATAAAAAAAAAATCATTGCTCAAACACACCAATGATATAAAATTTGAAAAACGTAATCGTGATTCAATTTTGAGGAAAAGGTGAAACTAAATATAAATCCAATCCGATATTGTTTCTACTTCATATGGAATAATCCAAACACTGACTGTGTTGAAAATTCAGTCCATCGGGTCATAGCCTTTTACCCCAGATTAGTAACCTTCATCTTCCATCGGAATTTAAAATATTCCCGTAGTTATTACTTAAACTAAAGAAATAGATAAACGGTTAAAAAACAAAAAACAAAAAAAAACAGGGGCATTGTTTATTTAAAATGCACCAACTAAAACCTCTGAAAGATTCTGCTCAAGTGTTTCATTACCATTTCCAGATTGAAATCTGAGTCTCAGCTGCCATCTACAAAAACGATGACACTCTCTAAAAAATATATATATATATATATATATATATATAGGGCCATATTTGTGAGGCGCACACTATGACTCGGGCTCCCTATATGATGGTAATAAACGCTGGGGAAGTTCGATATTAAATGCCTGAAAACAAGGGGCTTATATAAATATTTACTTTTATAATAGTAAAAAAACAACTTACTTTGGCACAAGGCTATAAATAATTAAGTACCCAGAGAAAATCTGACTCACTACCTAGTAATATCGATCTATGAGATTAACTTGTTTTGCATTTGCACAGAAATAATGCTATTTTGGATAAATTTGAAGGGCTGAAAGTCGTCGGCAACTAAAACGAACATTTACCATAAAATTTTAACATTAACATGGATTTTTTATTTATTCTTATCGACCATCTTCTCAGTTAAAGAAGCCAATAATGTAGAGATTTGACGTGTATCTACACACTTTAGGGGCAAACAGAATAGTAATTAATGATTTTAGATAAAATTTTGCAAACAAAGTAAAGACAAACTCGTAGCGATGCATTCATTCAACGTGAGATATTTTGTCGCTTTTCAATGATTATTTTTTAAAGAAACAAATGTCAGAACAAACAGAGTTAATATATTTTTAGATGCACAAATAAATTGCTATAAATTATAAAGAACAAAACTCGTCAACAGTGTGTTGGACTTGGTATTTTTAAAACGACGCTGTAACGAATTAACTGTAGAAAAATTCAATTATTTAATATCACATAAAAGGGAGGTAAGCGGACAAAGTGCAGTATGGCGAATACAAAAATGGAACTAATATTCGCAAAAAAACAAACAATGATGTTGATCTGATAACGGTAAAAATAGAAAAAGGATTTCTTAATTATTGACACAGGTCATAAATTTGAATAAAAAACAAATCGCCCTACAAAACTGAAAAGGTCGATAATATGATAGCGTAATCGGCTAATCTCCCTAACTTATATATATATATATATATATATATATATATATATATATATATATATCATAAAATGCTTTAGTCCAAAACGGAAAAGTAGGAAGATAAATCCCAAGGACCTGATCCTAATTAATATTAAAAAATTTTAATATTAAAAAATGATACAGGAGGAGAGCTCAATGTAATAAAATTATAATATAATAGTGCTCAATGTAATAAAATTATTTTTATTTCCATTTTGAAAAAAGTACCGTTGCTGAGGAGATGTAAAATCTCTCTTAGTGATTTTATGTCGAAATGTTCATTCAACATTTCATTTTTGAATATTGAATATTTATTTTATTATATATATATATATATATATACCATCACACACACACACACACACACACACACACACATATATATATATATATATATATATATACCATCCAAATTAAAAACAGGAAATATATATATATATATATATATATATATATATATATATATATATATATTTGAAAAATCTCAAGATTTAACCTGTAGAAAAGACATTATTTATAAATGTAAAAAAACAATAGGGAAACTCTATTATTTGCCAATTTGATATTGGATGAAACGTGTTGGCAAATAATACAGTTTTCCTATTGTATTTTATATATATATATATATATCCTGTTTTCAATTTGGATTGTATATATCAAATCCGTATAAAGAAAATTACTTCCCAGTTTTTCTTAACCGATATTTAAACAACTGTCATACTTTTGTTTATCTCTTACAAATGACTAAGATTTCGTTTTAAAACATCCAGTTTACGAAATGTTTATTGTTTTGTCTTTGAATATATATGTTTTTTAAATAGCAACACGTGAATTCGACTAAAATCCTCATTCCTAACATTTAGTGTAGCTGATTCCGATATATATATAGCGCCATATTTGTGGGGCGCACACTATAACGCGTACTCCCTATATGATGGTAATAAACGCTGGGGAAGTTCGATATTAAATGCCTGACAGCAAGGGGCTTATATAAATATTTACTATTATAATAGTAAAAAACAACTTATTTTGGCACAAGGCTATAAATAATTAAGTACCCAGAGAAAATCTGACTCACTACCTAGTAATATCGATCTATGAGATTAACTTGTTTTCAGTTACTACACAGTAGGATACCTATGGTCATCCGCAGAGTGTCCTGTTTTGCTGTATCACAGCTCATCATTACGGTTAGACGTCCGATTGCTTCTAGCCAGGATTGAAACCCGACCGAATTGACATCAGTCGGCGATTCTACCTCTATAGGCGCTCAGCAGAAAAGGGTGGACTTTAGCGTATTATATACAAAGTAAACCCACGCCAGTAACCGAGAGTGTTCAAATTCATTACTGAATGAACGATGCGGGAATGCTACTGTTTTAAAGTCTACCATTTCTCCATAGTGCTCAATCGGCGTGCGAAAGCGTAAATAGTTATATATATATATATATATATATATATATATATATATATATATATATATACCTATACGGATATACGCCCCTATATACCTACAGTGCCCGTACAGGCATATCTACTCTGCCCCTACAGATATACCTACAGTGCCCGTACAGGCATATCTACTCTGCCCCTACAGATATACCTACAGTGCCCGTACAGGCATATCTACTCTGCCCCTACAGATATACCTACAGTGCCCGTATAGACATACATACCTATAGCACACGTTTAGACATATCCCCAGCGTCCCTATAACCATAGCTACAACGCCCCTATAGACATACCAACAGCGCGCGTATAGACATATCTACAGCGCCCGTATAGACCCGCGTAGCTATACCTGCAATGCACGTATAGACATGCCTACAGTGCACGTATACTGTTTCATGGAGATACGTTAAAGATATGGCTTATGGTAAATTGAGGGCAGCCACTGAACGGGAATACGCACAAGTATTTCTTGATGTTTGAAATTCTAGTGCTTCGTGTTATCAGCAGTGCTTGGACCAGAACAGTTTGATAACAGCCAATGACAGAAAAAAATGAATTGAGGTGAGCATTTAATAGAATTTTAATAAATTTCGAAAATGAAACGTAATTTTAGTAGTGACTTTATAATTATTTAATGTATGTTCACATTTTATGAAAACAACCTGTATGTATTAATGAGTAATAATAATAATATCAATAGTAATAATAATAATAATAATAGTGATAAACATATTGAGTAATAATAATACAGTGACTATCGTAATATTGATTTTTCTATCATTGTATTTTTTATATTGTTTATTTACTCTTATTTGTTTAAGCGTTTGACGGAATACTGGGAAATTTGTTTCAAAATAAACTACAAACATCATTATAAATTAAATTGTAGGATTTATTTATATTTCGCAAAATTATGAAAATCAAATATAAATAGGGAAATAATATTAATGCAAACGAATTTATAATAATAATAATAATAATAATAATAATAATAACGAATAAGAGTCAACCAGAAATTGATATTTTTCTATCAATGAATTTCTTCCGTTATACTAAGTCACGCAAAGACCATTTACACTCAGTCCACAAATAAATCAAAGATTTTTTTTAAAATTTTTATAATAATCAGCTAAATGGAACAACTTCTTAAAAAAGAAAACGGACTTTTCCTAAACTTTAAAAAAAAAAAAAGTACGAAACTATGGTTAACGAAACTACCGCCCTTTTCCAATGATCTGATCGCACATCCGGGCAACATATTCACCATTCTCGTCATCATCGGTGTACATATTTGGTACAATGTCCACTTCGGTGATACATTGCCTTCTCTCGGGACATAAGCAGGTGAACTGATACTTCAAGGCTTCCCCTGCAGCACGATTGACGTAAACCTTGGCGCAGACCGAGGTGTCTGTCGCACAGATGGTCTGCAACGAAAAATGAAACAAATAATGATTAAAATGCATAAATCAAAAACGAAAAAAAAAACGAGTTAAAAAAAAGTATAAAGAAAATAATGGTAAACAGATAAATAATTGTATTAGGTTGGAAATAAGATCGAGCGATGAAGCTCAGACCAGTCACCAGATCCATTGACAGGGTGGACATTCTACCAGCCAAACGACTGTGGCTTAAAAATCACACTTCGGCCAGTTTGTTACCCAAGAGTGAAAAACAAAACAATATCTAGCAGTAAGGTAGATTTTATTCTTGTTGATGTAGCCCTGGGAAAAAGTTCACAATAAAGACTCGGATACGGGATACGGTTGTAAACAATATCATATTACAAAAGAGAAACGGTGTACCGAGGAAATAGAGTATAATAGTACTTAGCTCCGGAACGGCGTACTAACAAATGAGTATCGTAACTGCTGCTATTTACTACTACTCCCGAGAGTAGATAACTCTCGGTATTTATGTAGTCCGGTAGAGTTCATATTAGTGTGTAGGTAATTCCTCACAACACTTGGATTGTAATCTTTTATAAGCGAGCGAAGAAGAGATGAGGCGTAGGCGAGAAGGTAGCGCACAGTCTAACAGGTGTCTTCCCTGTCAGCTCAGACCGTACACTGGGTTCCTTGACAAAGTATAGCTTATTCCAGCCAAACGCTTGTGGCTTAACGATCATATTTCGGCCAGATCGCTCGTTACCCACAAGTAAAGGACAAACCAATTTCAGGCAGTAAACCAGATTTTATTTTTGGGTTGTAACCTACTTTTATGAGCGAGAGCTTTGAGATGTAGCGTAGATGGAGCGACATTCAATGATGTCAGTAGGTTCTTCTTTTTAGATTTATGCTGTTATTGTGGGATGGTGGGATCGCTCTCATGTAACTCCATCCCCTTCTACATCTCTCCAATATCTTGCTCTTTTCCTTTCTCTCTATTTTCGTAACTGTCTTCACTCCTGTGTTCACATCATTCTCTTGCCCTTTCTCATTCACTCCCTGTAGCTGGTTCGTCTTTGTTTTCACTCTTCTCCTGCCTAATACTTCAAATCTCTTATGTAACTCCAGCCCTTTCTACATCACCCCGTGTATCTTGTTCTTTTCCTTTCTCTTTCACTTCGCAACTGTCTTCACTCTTGTGTTCACATCCTTCTCTTCTCCTTTCTCTTTCACCCCCTGTAGCTGGTTCGTCTTTGTTTTCACTCTCTCTCTATCTAAAACTTTAACTCTCTTATGTAGCCTCCTGCACATCAGTGGTAGTACCGCCTTGCTTAGGGTGAAATGATTATAAAAAATAAATGAATAATAATAAAAATAGAGAGATTTGTCTATCGTCCGGTTCACATTCACCCCGCTTTTTAGAATAGTAGTAATGGATGTGCGTTGTGGTACAGTGGATATCGGCTCGGAACGAGAAACCGGGGAGCCGAGTTCGAATTCCAAATGAATCCATTGTATTCACTTACGCGCAAATACCTTTGGGAAAGGTATTAATCCGTCTATTCCTTCCAGTTATAGGTTAAACAGGACAGATTGAGTTCTATAGCCTTGGTCAGCAACCAGTCTATCGCAGAAAGCAAATGGCAACCTGCTACGGGATAATCTTCTGCCCAGTCAGTCATGTCTCTATCGAGACATGATCGCCCAAGCGGGTATCACATATGGCACTCAACTGACTGACTGAGTAATGGTTTATTCTTTGTTTCCTGTTTTTTATTAAAAGTCTATTTAAATTTTATACTTCTAACGTCTCTAGCTGAACTCTGAAATTTTATTCGCTAATTAAATCTTGACCTCTTCAAGTCTACAATTAGCTGTCTATTTTCCCCGTTATCTTGCCTCTTTCTTACGCTAATAAAACTCCGCAGAGTAACCCTCTACCTTGAGGGGCCCTTTGGCCTTGTATTGGGTGAACATTAATAAAAAGAAATTACTTATGAATTAAATCTTATATATACCTGGACTAAGGCAAGTTAGTAAATATATGTTTATTCTATTTGCACACATTCTGCTATCAAGGGATACTTAACATGTTATACTTCCTTTTTTGTATTGATTATGTACAAAATTGATTTCCTCGATCGAGTTCTGATGAATGGGGAGCGATAACCGGTTAGTTCATTCAGTTATTCATGATATTATTTTTACATATATTATTTATTTATTTTTACATTGGCAATACTATCCTGAGTAGACGAGATGTTTTACTTACTGCAATTTTTAAATTGCTACCAATAACTGAGGTTACTAAGATTCTTTTAATATACTATCCTTTTCTTGTCTACGCTTGTTCTTATCGTACCCAGGTCTCCAGCTTACCGCTACATTACTTCGAAACGGCGGTCCCCAGACGATCAACGAAGATAAGCAACGAAATATTTAACGATGTAATAAATGCATTTCCACGGTTATTTTATAATTGTGCAATTGGCAATGTGTTGTTTTATTCATTACATATCAGAAAATTCAAATCGAAAAACTGTGAAATTGTCAAGGGTACTATCATTATATCAGTTATTATCAATATTATTAATACTATTGTTGTTGCTTGGCATCTTACCTTTGTACATCCGTAATCGTAAATCCAAAGATTGTTACGTTTTTCCCAGCCGTTCAAGTAGAAAATATTATCTTTGCAGCGGCATCTTTCTTCGCGCATGTGTATATGCCATCCGTTCACTTCCGTTTCCATTTTGGCAGCAATTTTGTCTTCCGGTGTGCAGATACGTTCGGGCATAATCGGGCCACATAGCTTGTACTGAACGATCATGTCCACTGAAAAGAAAAGAAACCAATATTTCTTACGAAATCGGACTCTTGTTTTTACTTTGAAGGAAAAAAAATTTCCTTTATCCAAATTACTGTAAAAAAAATTATTAAAAGAATAATTTCAGACAAAATACATAAGGACATTTACATGACTTGCAAGTATGGCTCACCCAGTGTGAATCGAAATCAAAACAGGAGAAATTATTTTTAATTTGTGTTTGAAAACAACACAGACCATTACATATACAGGATGCGATGGATGAATTGTCGTTTAAATTACGCAAAAACGAAAATAAGACTGACATCTCATTTTAACAGATATATTTACCAAAATTACACAAAAATATCTTGAAATAATAAAGAGTACATTTATTCAATAAAATCACCGTAAGTTTTAACCACGGCCTCCAGACGACTTCGGTATCACCTGCATCTCTTCTGAACGGTTTTCTTCTTTATACTGGTTAAACCTATGTTTTATCGATTATGCAAAGACGTTCGACAAAATACGCCACAAAAAATTAATGGAGATGCTCAACAGTCTCGACATATTTGGGAAAGACATAAGAGTGATTAATAATTTCTAGTGGCAGCAAACTGCCTACATACCGACAAGTAACGAAGTCAGCAGATATACAAAGATAGAAAGGGGCGTGAGACAAGGATGTGTCTTTTCACCGGATCTATTCAACTTGTACAGCGAGACTATTTTGAGGACCCTAGATGTTATGCCAGGATTTGTAATCGGAGGCCACTATTTGAATAACATACGGTACGCAGACGATACAGTACTGATTGCAGACACGGAAAGGAAACTACAAGACCTCCTACAGAAGATAACTATAGAAAGTGACAAAAAAGGGCTACAAATAAACTGCAGGAAAACCGAATATATGGTCATCAGCAAAAAAAAGCAGCCCAAAATGCCAAATACAGTTGGGAAATACTAAAATCAAGCAGGTACAAAAATTTAAATACCTGGGAAGTGTTCTAAATAATGACGGAAAGTGCGACCCAGAGATCCGAAAGCGAATTGCAGTGGCGAAAGAAGGGTTCCAGAAGCTGAGTAAAGTATTAAGAGACAGGAAACTTTCACTAAGAACAAGGAAGAGAGCACTGGATTGCTATGTGATGTCAGTTCTTCAATATGGCAGTGAATGCTGGACAATATCATCAAAGATGAAAGAAAAACTTGAAGCTGCAGAAGGATGCTACGATATCGTGGACCGAGCATGTGAGCAATGATGAGGTTTTAGAAAGGATGGAAACAAAAAGGAAATTAATATTAATCATCAGAGAGAGACAACTAAAGTTCCTAAGACGTGCAATGAGGAAGGAGGGCTTGGAGAACCTGATACTAACAGGTCAGATAGAGGGAAAAAGAGACAGAGAAAGGCAGCGGATGACATATCTGAAGGACCTGAGCAGGTGAATGATAGAACTTGTGATCCTTAGCACGCTTTCTTCAATTACCCCACCCAAACCCCGATCTGTCATCTACCTGCTCAGGCCATTCAAATATGTTATCCACTGCTTTCCCTTGCCTCTCTTTCCCTCTATCTGGCTTGTGATAAATCAGAGTCTCTAAGACCTCCTTCCTCATTACATATCCCAGGAATATTAGCTATCTTTTCTTGATGCTCAGTAATAATTTCCTTTTCATTTCTATACTTTCCAAAACCTCATCATTGCTCACGTTGTCGATCCATGATATCCGCAGCGTCCTTCTGTAGAACCACATTTCAGTTGCTTCAAGTTTCACTACCCAAAGAGTTACTTTCATCTGCGCTTGTTTCCCAATACATAATTCAGTTAACCCGATTATTTTGCTAACCACCATGTATTCTGTCTTCTTACTTGTAGTAATATAGTCTGTTGTTTTTTACTTTCTCTAATTACCTTGTCTCGCTGTCAGTCAGTCAGTTAAGTACCATGCGCGATACAAGCTTTGGGCGATCATGTCTCCAAAGAGACATGACTGACTGGGCAGAACATTATCCCGCAGTAGGTTGCCATTGCTTTCTGCGGTAGACTGGTTGCCGACCAAGGCTATAGAACCCAATCTGTCCTGTTATTTAGCCCATAACTGGAAGGAATAGACGGATTAATACCTTTCCCAAGGGTATTTGCGCGTAAGTGAATGCGAGGGATTCAACTGGATTTCGAACTCGGTTCCCCGATTTCTCATTCCGAGCCGATATCCACTGCGCCACAACGCACATCCGTCTCGCTGTACATGTTAAATAAACACTGTTTAAATAAACATCCTTTTCATACTCCAGGTTCTTTTTTTATTTAGTTACTAAAACCAAGGTGTGCGTTGTGGTGCAGTGGATATCGACTCGGACGACAAATCGGGGAGCCGAGTTCAAATTCCAGTTGAATTCCTTGCATTCACTTACGCACCATTACTCTTGGGAAAGGTATTAATCCGTCTTTTCCCTCCAGTTATGGGTTAAATAATAGGACAGCTTGGGAGACATGACTGACTGGGCAGAAGATTATCCCGCAGTAGGTTGCCATTGCTTTCTGCGGTAGACTGGTTGCCAGCCAAGGCTATAGAACCCGATCTGTCCTGTTATTTAACCCATAACTGGAAGGAAGAGACGGATTAATGCCTTTCCCAAGGGTATTTGCACGTAAGGGAATGCAATGGATTCAACTGGAATTCGAACTCGGCTCTCCGATTTCTTGTTCTGAGCCGATATCCAATGCACCAGAACGCACATCCCGTGCGTACTAAACATCACCTTAATAATAGAAATTACCAGAAAATGGAAGTATAGAAATAGATTTTTATAGTGAAAATTCCAGCAATACTTTTATGGAGAAAAATATTGCAAGCAATATGTTTTGAAGGAAATATATTGCTGATAATATTTTTCCTTCAAAACATATTGCCAGCAATATATTTACGAAAAACCTATTACCAACAATACATTTTTAAAGAAAAAGGGAAAAATATTAGCAACAATATATTTTTGAAGAAAAAGTATATATATACTAGTAATACAACTGACTCTCGACAAAACCCTCTTTACAAAAATCCGTCAATGAAACCTGATTTACAAACTGATTTCTTTGAAATAATACATATTCTATTCATACGAATCTATTGTAAAAATATTGTCGGCATTAAATAAGCAAATGAGGTTGATCTAAACTTATTTATAAATGGAACTTTGTGTGTGTGTGTGTGTGTGTGTGTGTGTGTGTGTGTGTGTCCATTACCTATAGACTCCGAAACAGCTGAACCGATTTTCTTGAAAATTTACACAGTTGTACGATACGTTTGCGAGTGTTCTTAGCTAGGTTTAGTTTCGAGGTACCCCCGATAAATATCGAAAATCGATAATCGAAAAAGTCGGGTTATAGAAGGAGTGGTCCGATTTTAATCAAATTTGATACACTCATAGACAAAGACATAAGAAACGATATTCAGAAGTTTCAAGGTTGCAGTTTTTACAATAGTGCAGAAAATCGATTATATATATATATATATATATATATATATATATATATATAAAAGGCAAGATGTTTGTGTGTGTGTCTGTTTATCTGTCTGTATGTCCTTTTTACAAATCCACAATTTTTATTCGATTCTCACCAAACTTCACACAAATATTCTTTAGGCTGAGTCTGAGCTCCAGGACCATGGATTAGTTTTAAAGCTTTCATTACATCCGAGCAACGCCGGGCTATACTGCTAGTATGCCATATAACAAAACGAATCAAATCAAACAAAGTATTAAGAAATAAGAACGCCAAGAATAACATTGACGGAGCGCGTAAACAAAGAAGAAGTAAAACGGATACAATAAGCACACTTATTCTTAGAATCCAAAAGAGAGAATTGAAATTTCTCGGACACATAACAAAGAAAGGAGGCTCGGAAAATGTGAGACTCACAAAACATATCGAAGGCAAGATGTACAGAGGGAAACGGCGAGTAACCTGCCTAACGAGCTTGTGTCAATGAACTACAGAACAGAGAGCGGGAGGAATAATAAGAAGTCTAACAGCTAGTATTTACTCGCATCCACACAAAGGTAAAATGTAAATCGAAGTTGTTTTTATGTGGAGTCAGCATACGCGTACATATGAGTCAAGGCCAAAAATTGCCCAGTACTCGCGATCATTGTCATGCTGTTGTTAATAGCCACCAACTGTTCTTGTTTAGTGCAATGATAGAAATGCTACCGGAAGATTGGAATCTCCAAGTACTAGGTATCCTTCATAATGTTTAAGAGGAAGAAAGAACAGAAACTACACTTTGATCCAAACCCGAAGTTCGGGAAGTGTGCTTCGAGCTAAGAGCTGTTTTTAATAATGTTTACACGGCACAAAAGCCATCCAATGTAGGGGGTTACAGAATAATAGTTAAGGGGCAGAATTTATGATGCTATATGAGGAAAATAAAGTTAATCCTAGACTTGAACAGGTTAAGATCGTAGTGATTAGAGAAGTAATCTCTTTGGAGTTGGCTCCCCAAAGAAGAGGTTTGTAAAAGGAACTGCTCGAGTAAAACTTAACATCTCATCTATGGAATACGAAGGTATTATAGTGCCTTCCTACGAGGAATTAACTCTTCCTCTTACTATATAACTACCTGCAGGAGGCAGTTAAACAGTTAGTTGACAGCAGTTCAAGTACGCAGTTAAGGATAGCTAGTTCTGCATGGTGCATTGTCGTGCTCTCTGCCTTCGGGTGGAGAGTAATGACCCACTCGAGGCTCAGCCGAAGGATAGTCTCGTCTTGTGGGTAATTAGACAGAAATTTTTGCCCGGCCTATATGGCCCGGATTACCCAGATTAAAAAGGACTTGTGCCAAATTTTGTCTTAAGCGGGAGGCAAATGAATACTGTTAAGGACAGCTAGTATGCAGTTAAAGCCAGCTACTAGCCAGGCAATCAGTCAGTTAAGTCAGTTAAGTGCCATACATGATACACGCTTGGGCGATCATGTCTCTAAAGAGACATGACTGACTGGGAAGAAGATTATCCCGCAGTAGTTTTGCCATTGATTTCTGCGATAGACTGCTTGCCAGCCAAGGCTATAGAACCCAATCTGTCCTATTATTTAACCCATAACTGGAGGAAAGAGACGGGTATTTGCGGGTAAGTGAATGCATTGAATTCAACCGGAATTCGAACTCGGCTTCCCGATTTCTCGTTCCGAGCCGATATCCACTACGCCACAACGCACAACCAATAGGCAGCTTAATTGTACCGTTCGGTCTTACTTATTTCGATTTACTTAATTACTAACACTTACGTTGTTCATGTGTTCTTGTTGTACTAATACACTGTTTTGAAGCTACCTTCTTTTTCCGTGTCTTACTTCCGGCCAAACCGGTTGCTACAACTTTGTGGCGAAGTACCCCCACAACAACTCCACAACAAATTGGCCACGAAGATTTACGTTAAGATTGGCCACCACAAATTGGCGACGAAGGTCCACAACAGAAAGGAATGAAGGTGGTTCGCTACAATGTGCGTAAAGTGGCGGGTTTTAACCGTGAAGGTTAGAACTGATGGAAGTAAGAAGTGTAGTTCCCCTAAACATTTTCCATGGAAATAGCGATAGAATACAGAGAGAGGCTTGCAATGATTTCATCTGTGGGAAAGGGAAAAATAATTCATCACTCCAAAGCCGCTTTTAAACTATCAAAACTGGAAAGTGAAAACTGGACAGCTCCTGACAATATATGGCAGCAGTGTTACATTTTCGACCTGATCTCGACCTTGTATAGGTAGATGATAGCAGGTTCTTTCGGTAGCGGTAAAATGAATCGACCATATTTTTCAGCGTCTTTGTTTTCTAGAGGATGTATAGTGAATTGCGATAATAGTTTTTTTTTTATGGACATTACAAATTTATTTTTACTTACGCCTCTTGAAATGCTGCCAGGTAAAAGAGTACCTGTCGTGTTCAGACCATGTGCTTGAACAGTTGTCGCACTCACAGTTCAGGCCCTCGTCGACGGTAAAATCTTCTGCGGTACTGTCTTTGTATTGCATCAATGTCCGACAAACGTGTGCGTTCGACTTGCATCCCGGAGTCGTTTCTCTTCGACTCTAAAAAAATGAAAAAAAAAGTGGGGGAATATATATATTATGGATAATCTCTTGATGTTTTGCGAGGGTTATCAATGAGAATTTACATATAAATTAAATTCTTATTGTAGTAACAAAAACAACATTATTATTATTATGTCATTTTTAATCCTAATGTGATTTCTGCTATGGTCGCGCTACCTACCAAGTCTGCGGAAAGACCTAAGGAACGAAATAGATGAAATTAAAACGCATTTCCATCTATACCACCTGTCATATCTTTGCAACGATAACCCAAGTTCCCTAGTAATGTGAGTAATATATTCTTGGTAACGCCAATCCTATTCTTTTTAGTCACATATACCCAACCCCTTGGTAATATGGATTCAATTTCGTTAGTAACGGGAATCTTATCGCCATTGTAACGGAGGACCTATTCACTTCGTAACGTTTCCTGTTTCTATAACGTAGGTCATACTCCTTTAGTAACATTAGTTTTATCTCGTGTGTATCGTACATCGCCTTAATAATAGAAATTACCAGAAAACAGAACCTATGGTAATGGCAATATTAGCCGTTTTATTGTGTGTTGTTATGGCTCCATTTCATGTTTTTTCTATATCCCGAAACATCCCTAGCATTACATAAGCAAAGTTCACTTTAGTGTGTTGGGCTGTACTTAACAAGACCATTTTTCGTATATCTCTTAAGCTGGGGTTTCCAGGGATCCTTTCAATGTGTTGTTTTGTTCCATTTTTTTTATCATTCCAAGTGCACCTCTTATCACTGGTACGGTTCTTGTTTTCAGTTTCCACATTTTTTTTTATTTCAATTTCTAGGCCTTTATATTTTGACAGTTTTTTGAATTCCTTGGTTGCTATGTTACAATTATTATTATTACTAGCAGTATTGCCCGGCGTTGCTCGGGTGTAATGAAAACTTTAAAACTAATCCATGGTCCTGGAGTTCAAACTCTTTCGACGTTGGCACGAAAGACTAAAAAGCAATAGTTGTTTCCAGTTAAAGCGAAACCGTAGCCTGAAAGAAAAAGGAATGGATGTAAGTCAAATTTTGATTTCCTGGTATCGATAGCAAATAAGTTTTTTTGTCGTAAGCTGAATTTTGAAGGCTAAATAAGTCCTCTTAGAATTTCTAGAGAGTTCTTTAGAGTTCTATTGGAGTTCAGTAGAACTACTAGGCATTTGATATTAGTTGGCAGTTAGCCGAATACGAAGGAGTCAGCTTACAGTGGAAGATTCCCAAGTTCCTAACATTTTGGGTGCGTTAAGTCGATTATCAACCGACATAGCATGATTATAACTTTCAGTGCGGAAACTACTCCACAACACTTAGCAAACCACTTCCGTACAGTTGTGTAAGATAGAACACCTTCACCCTAAACAGCACATATCTTTTTTTGTTTCTTGTGAGACATTTTTGCCTTTACGGTAATAAAAAAAAGCGTCAAGTATCTAAAATGTACCTTCCATTTTCATGGGGATGCAAAATTAAAACGAATTAAGTAATTTAAATTTTTCTTACTCAAGGCATCATTCGAAGTGTGCTGCAATCGGAAATGTAAGCATATTATATCTGTTGATAAAATGGACGTGTTGGAACACGAACAAGTAAAAATTGGCATAAACTTTACGGGCAACCCAATATTTCCGTCTGTCCATATCTATCTATCTATCTATCTATCTATCTATCTATCTATCTATCTATCTATCTATCTATCTATCTATCCCAGTCTCTTTGTGATCTATCTATCTATCTATCTATCTATCTATCTATCTATCTATCTATCTCAGAGAATAGTGTGTGTACCCTAGGGTCGCTATCGAATTTGGCTATGAGATTCGCGTAGCACCTATTTTGCTTATCATCTGCTATCGATCAATGTTAATGCTTTTCTTACTTGACTATCTATAAAACCGGAGAGCTGCTGTTCGGATCTGTTTATTTTTTCATTGGCGTTTCCACCTGTAGGGGACTATATATATATGTGTGTGTGTGTTTGTGCGTGTGTGTGTGTGTGTGTGTGTGTGTGTGTGTGTGTGTGTGTGTGTGTGCGTGCGTGTGTGTGTGTGTGTGTGTTAATGAAAAAATATGTATGGGATATGTATATATTTGCATTTGGATGTGTGTCTTTATGAGTATATGTGTGTGAGTATATATATATATTGTCATCCGCAGACAGATCTGTTTCGCTGTATCACAGCTCATCAATAAAGTTAGACAGTCGATTGCTTTTTACCTAGGATTGAAACCCGACCGAATTGGCGTCAGTCGGCAATTCTACCTCTGGGCTATGGGCGTTCGGTAGAAGAAGGCAGACTTTTTAGCGCGTATATTATCATTATACGCGCCCAATAGCCAGAGTGCTCCAATTCATTTTTACTGAATGAGCGATGCGTACATGCCAGAGTAGCTACTGTTTTACAAAATCTACCATTCTTCCAGAGTGCTCAATACATATATATATACATATATATATATATATATATATATATATATATATATATATATATATATAGACAGTTATATGTAGGTATGTGCATGTGTATATGTATGTATATATGTTTTGATTTTATTGTTTCTTCATTTTTCAGTGTTAAATGATATATTTATTTTTGGATGTATGTTAGCTTCTTTACTAGGTTTTTTTATCATTGATAATATTATTAATATTATTATTATTAGTGTTATTATTGTTTTAAAATTTCTATATATATTTTATATTATTATTATTGTTAATATTATTTAAGATCATTTTTTAAGATTGTTATTTTATTTCTCGTTTGCTTATATATTATATTTTTAATTAATTTTTTAGTTATTATGACTATATTCATAATATAATGCTGCTAATAGTTATATTCTAATTTGTATTAAAAAGTATGATTTACTATTTATTTTTATACTGTAGATACATCCCATTACCTTTAAAACTGAATTTAATGTTAAATTTCTGTATATATGTATATATATATGTGTGTGTGTGTGTGTGTGTGTGTGTGTGTGTGTGTGTGTGTGTGTGTGTGTGTGTGTGTGTGTGTGTGTGTGTGTGTGTGTGTGTGTGTGTGTGTGTGTACGGGTGTGTGCGTGTGTGTGTGTTTGTGTGCGAGTGTGTGAGTGCGTGAGCGTGTGATACATCCCATTATCTTTAAAACTGAATTTAATGTTAAATTTCTGTATATATGTATATATATATATGTGTGTGTGTGTGTGTGTGTGTGTGTGTGTGTACGGGTGTGTGCGTGTGTGTGTGTGTGTGTGTGTGTGTGTGTACGTGTGTGTGCGTGTGTGTGTACGTGTGTGTGCGTGTGTGTGTGTTTGTGTGCGAGTGTGTGAGTGCGTGAGCGTGTGATACATCCCATTATCTTTAAAACTGAATTTGATGTTAAATTTCTGTATATATATATATGTGTGTGTGTGTGTGTCTGTGTGTGTGTGTTTGTGTGCTTGTGTGTTAGTGCGTGTACGTGCGCGTGTATGTGTGTGTTGTGTATGTGTGCGTGTGTGTGTGTGTGTGCGTGTTTGTTGTGTGTGTGTGTGTGTGTGTGCGAACTACGTATCCCAAATCACAAGAAACGGCTCATAAATAATATAACCAAAACATACAGAAAAGCATCGAAAACTTCAGAATATGAGATTAACTTTGAAGCTAAATACATCGGCCATATATTAAACGCAAAAGACCGAATAAACTGCATCGCTAAACCATAAGCATTCACTACACTAAAAGACGACAAAGAAAACTTCAAAAGAAACCCAATCTGCAGAATCATAAACCTATTGCTGGGTAAAATAATACTTGTTGTGGATTCCGGGTTAGGACAAAATAGTGAACAACAAAACAGAAATTTGAAATAGAAAAATAGATTATATTAAACGTAAAGACACAAACTGGAACGTAGGTTAGTAATCCAGTAATAGTAAGGAATATATATATATATATATATATATATATATATATATATGCAAATCTTTGATGTGAAGCCGTACTGGAATTAGTACCTCCACGTAATACTATTCTGGCTGAGTGGAGCTCAGAGCTACTATAACTACTGACGCGGTATTCTATGTGTAACTTCGGCATCTCTCGGTAACTTACGGACCTCTTACGGTACTCGTACTGTAACTTTCGGATTTCATTATGGCAGGAGTATATGTATACTCAAGTCGAGTCCATTATCATAGAAAAAGGGGAGATCCCACAACAATACTAAAAACAAATTAACTCAGAACTAGAAACGTTAAGAGTAAACCAGTGGAAAGTGACAAAAAATAACCACAGACTGTTTCCATAATTAAAAAAATCAAATATAATTTCAAATTTATACAGCTAGTTATAAAATATTTCTGCTCTTCAGAAACTAAAACTATGCTAGAAAAAGTCATATCCTTTACACGGTAACATCTAAAAATAAGCCATGCCGAAAATCAACATTATTTGACAACGAATTTATCGGTCTAAAAAAAGTACGAACGTTCAACGTTACAATCGAAAGCTTTAAAAGAACCAAAATATTTGAGCTGATATACATACATCGATTCTACATGAATTAAGCAAAATAATCAACAAAAAAGATACAGGTCTTTAAAAGAACGACGGTCTCATAATGCTTAGAAATCTATGACTGAAAAAAGCAAACTACAGACACAACTAGAAAAATAACCACAAAATCGTTCAACAACATTGGAGAGGCAAAAGTACTGTTATGAGGAAGCACACCCATTTCTCAGATAATGGACTCTCCCTCCGATATTAATAAGAGTTAACAGGAAGTTAACAGGGGAAATTCTTGAGTTCTTGAGAAGTTCATAAGAGTTTCTTTGGCGTTCTATTGGAGTTCAGTAGAACTACTAGGCAGTTGATATTAGTTGGCAGTTAGCCGAATACTAAGGAATCAGCTTTCAATGGAAGATTACCAAGTTCCTAACATTTTGGGTGCGTTAAATCGATTAGTAACCGACATAGCACGATTATAATCTTCAGTGCGAAAACTACTCCACAACAAGCACAAAAACCTAAAAAGTAGTAGTAATTTCCCATTTTATCTGGGGATCTAAGTTACTTTCTTTTAATTCCCAGTATTTTTTAGAAAGGGCTGTTTGCTATTTTAAACTAGGGTTGGTGAATTAGTGACACATAGGAATTCAACTTTTTTTTATATCGGATGGCCATTTAGACGGGTAAATTTAACCACCCATCTCATCAGTGGGATCAAAACATTATGAGAAAACAAATTTATAGAAGGACCTCACGATTGAAAGATTCCTAACGATACCTCACGATTGAAAGCCGGGTAGCTAAGTGTGACAGTTTATTTGCTAAAAATATTTTGCTGTACTATCATCTTGCTAAATTTTGTACTGAGCACTTTTTATTGTATCAAGTCTTGCAAACCGTTTTTTTTTGCTTTCTACTGTTATATATATATATATATATATATATATATATATATAACTATTACAAGTAAGGCAATAAAATCACTAAGACGCAAGAAGTTTATGAGTGTTAGAGTATATGAAAAAAAAACTATTAAGGAGGCAGAACATTAAAAAAACATGAATTAAGACGATCTGTGGGTGTAAACGGTGTGAACTTTATATATATATATATATATATATATATATATATATATATATATATATAAGGAACGAAGAAAATATTAACAGCGTTCAAAACATGAATTTAAAATAGTGTTCAATAAAGAGCTATGAATATTTATTATAAATTATAGTTTAGAACATGTACAAATTACAATCTACTACTATTTTGTTCAATGTCTCACAAAAACTTACCAGTATAAGAAAGCGAATTTTCCATCTTTCTTCAAAGAGAACGTTTACTGCCTGATGAGACATCGTCCTTTCAATGTCGAAACAAAATGTACATTTTGTAGTAGTTTGTACTTTGTACATGTTCTAAACTATAATTTATAATATATATATATATATATATATATATATATATATATATATATATATATATATATATATATTAAAAAAGGATTAATTCAAAGATGTTGAATGGCCATTTCGATATGAAGATCCCCACGGGGAACGACACATCACCTCAGCAACAGAAAAAAACCTTTCAGAAAAAAAACCTTTCAGAAAAAAACCTTTTTTCTGTTGCTGAGGTGATGTGTCGTTCCCCGTGGGGATCTTCATATCGAAATGGCCATTCAACATCTTTGAATTAATCCTTTTTTAATATATATTTGCTCTGTAATATTTTATTACATGGAGCTCTCTTCCTGTATCATTTTTTAATATTAAAATAAACTTTTAATATTAATTAGGATCGGGTTTTTTGGAATTTACCTTCCTGCTTTTTTCCCTTGGATTGAAGTATCTGAATTAAAATATATATATATATATATATATATATATATATATATTCCTTCTCTTAGGTATATAAGTGTTCTATTTTAAATACTTTTAAAAAGATTATAAAAGATATATATATGGTTAAATAAAATAAAGACAAGAAAACGAAAACACGTATAAATACAGTTTTTATCTTGTCTTTATTTTATATAACCATCCTGTCCTTAATCACAGACCATAACTGAGTATATATACATATATATATATATATATATATAGTGAGTGAGAGAGAGAGAGAAATATACGTATAATTCAATCTTCTGTTGTCCTTCACTTTCATTCTCTCTTGATCTTTTTTTCATCCACGCTACAGCACACATGCGCATAAGTGATAAAAGTGTACACACACAGGAAAAATATACAGAGCTATACCAAGCTAATAAAATTCTAACTGGGTTGAAGTCAGTAACATTTTTTTTTTTTTTGGCTTTAAGCCGAAGAACAAATTCTAAAGTTTGTCAGATTCTTTCGTCGAACAAAAAAAAAAAAAAAAAAAAAAAAGACAACAAACAAACTCAGCATAGCATTAAAAATTCTTCTTATAGTGTTTCGTAATAAAATTCGAGAAACGAAAACTTGCGCTGAAGACTTAAATAAGGCAGGGGAGAATCTAAAAGATCTGTACTTTTCAATGCTCTTTTCTTTTTCTTTCAACGTGAAAAACAGGCTGCTTTTCTATTCGACTATGTGCTTATCACTCATCCAAACTCACATGCATCAAGGATTGTTTGAATCAGTGCTAAATTTAGATTTGCTGAGGCCCAAAGCTATATAAAACTTATAGGCCTCTTTGTAAAGACAAAATTGCATAATGTTTAACAAGTTTTCAAAACAAAATTGTTTCGAGGCCCCTATCAGTTGTAAGACCCTAAGATGTGTGTGTGTATATATATATATATATATATATATATATATATATATATATATATAATTATGTAAAATCAGTAAAATGGAGAGGATAACCCCCAAAATATATCGAATTAATATAAAGTATTATATATATATATATATATATATATATATATATATATATATATATATATACATATTGTAATGGTTGTTACAATGTTTTTAAATTCATAGTATCACTACACAAAATTTTTTCATGTTTCGAAGCCAGCCCATTATGTTTTTGGCTTCTTCCTCAGGTGATCTTTTAGAAATGAGAATTATCTAGTTGAAAAGCCAGTTTATTTGTATTGGATTTGTTGTTTTTGGGTGTTAGAGGGGTGTTAGAGGGGTTGGTTCTGTTTACCTTTTTAAGGTCTTAGAGTTAAGTGTTTGTTTTTGGCAAAGTTCAGGATAGGTTAATCTATTAATCTTGAGAGAGCTGATGCTGCTGGCGCCTAGCGTGTTGTTATTTGGTTTAGGGGTTGGTAGGTGTGGTTTTGTTTTGGGGTTGGTTTCTCCTTAATTTTATGTATGTTATTTTGTATTGGGGTGTGTGCTTTTTTTTGTTTTTTTATGTTTTTGTTTTTTATAAAATATATTTTTTATAACATATATCTTTTATAAAAAAATATTTTATAATATTCCATAATATTTAAACTATTTTATAACATTATAAAATATATTATTTTATAATATTTAAGAAATATATTTCTTTTATAAAATCTATCCTTTATACAACATATTTTATAAATATAAAATATATTTTTTTATTTATTTATCTACTATTCTGTTGTAACTGCATTATTTTTTGTTATTGTATAGGGTTTGTTTTCTTTTGGGGGATTTTCTGGTTGGTTTTTTTTTTTGTTTACTTAAATTTTAGCGACAAATATTTGCGATGTTTGCATATAACTGCTAATTCGTCTCTACGGTTTAATAAATCGTTCCTGTTAGGGTACTGGAGAGTGTGTAGTTTTTCACTTAGACATAAAGGGCAGATGTCATTAAGTGAGTTGCAAGTTCCAGTTTTCTCTAGAATTTTCCATTTTACTTTGGGTTTCTGTTTTGAATCCTTTAGCTTCCACAAGTATGTAGAAAGGGATGTTTGGTTTCGGTATAAGCTGTTTTTAAATGATGTTAGGTGCAAGTACCAGCGCATATATATATATATATATATATATATATATATATATATATATATATATATATATATGATTTGTCTGCGGATGACTATATATATATAATCCTACGTCTCTAGCACGATTCGTAGTTTCATGCTCTAAATAAAATCTTATAAGTTAAATTAAAATTTAAGTTAATGGGTAGAATATTTTGGGGCAGGGGTTATACATTTTGCAGTTCTGGATTCAAGACGAGATTACTTTTTCTTTTTGTTTTAGTGGAAACATAAGACACTAATAATAAAAATAATGTAAAAATATTTATATCGAAGAATCTATGATAATTCATGTCAACGTATTTAAGCAAATATTTATTTCTATGTTTGAATGCTGTCATCATTTCACTTCTTTTGTTTAGTAAATTAGGTTTATTTAAGTGTTTTAAGTTTTTCTAAAAGCCATAATTTACACCTGTTTCCTATTTTATTATAAGATTTTGATTTTGCGATGATATTCCAGCTAATGATTGCTTTCTCGTTGTTGTTTTTAAATGCGAGAAATTGCGCCCAACAGATAATAATTAAGGAGGTCGTAATCTGGGGATTTAGGAGGACAGATCTAAGGAATGATGTAGTTGCAGAATTTGTTTGACAGCCATGACTGCATTCTCCTTCTTGTGTGGCATGGTACAGGGTCCTGTTGCCAGACACAGGGTCTTACAGCAGCCACCCTCTTGACAGCATGGAATTTCCAAATTTCTGGCGGAGTGAATTGAGTCATAGTGGTCTTTTTGTCAAGGACGGTACCCAACTGACCCGACTATACTGTGCAGTCGAAAAAATAACAAACAAACCGCATTTGCGAAATAAAAAATATAAACCGGCGACAATTTACTCATCGCGCCATTTATATGTGATTGTTTCGTTTCCATTTTCCTTAAAACACTTTCATTGATCAAATGTTCCATTTATGATATTCTTAGTATCCTTCTGTATAACCATATAATTGTCCAGAAGGAGATTGTCCTGAATTCGCCAACCGTGGTACTAGATTGGCATTAATATATATTAACAATTTATATATTCTAATAATAATATAACACACAACTATATATATATATCCCATTTTTGACAATTTTTACGTTCTAATGAACGCTAGCAATTTGTCAACCGTTATATTTGAAGCAGGAAAAAATGTACAGTAATTTTTAGCAGCACAGTTTTCCGGTTACATTTGTTACCATAAGTCACACCCTGAAGATGATCCCGGAAAGAGGTTGAAAGTACTTGGGTACCTTAAAAAATGAATGAAAATAACATCTGTCAACGTCACAGCTCATTTCTGACATCTTTTGATTGTAATTTTTTTTTTAATCATATCACCCCGAGCAAGGCGGTAACGCCACTGATGTAACGTAAGAGTGAAAAGATTGGAAAAGAGAAAGCCGGAAACCACATCCTAAACAGGGAACAAGGGATAAGCCTCTTCACTTGTTCAATAGACGTGGGTCACTTCAAATATAGAAAAACCCAGCCGAACATTTACATCCCAAAAGTATGTCATTCAAGATGTTACGTAGAATAACCTACAAAGACATTATTGAACTCTTTGATCTCGCTTTTATCGTCCCGGTCAGTTTCAGAGTGGAGCGAAAATGTCTCGGTCGACCAGATTGCTTACGAAAATAAAAAAAAACGAACGTTTGAAAGAAAAAAAAATCTACTTCTTTCAACCACGCACCGAAAAACAAATTATGCAAGTAAGTAATTTTTTTATAGAAAATCGTTATTTTTTTATCGTCTATGAGAAGGAGGTTGCAGTCAAACAGAAGAAAGAATCTTAGATAGGTACATCCGCTCAATTATAAAAAACAAAAACAAAAAAAAACTGCATATCATGATATTAAAAGCGCTCAAACTTAAAACAAACAAAGTGTTATCATCAAAATGTTTATGCTATTATTAAGAAGAAACATCAAATTTTGTTGCTGTTATTTTTTTAACTTTTAAAATCCTTTCTAACTAGTTCGAAATTTTAATTCACGCTATATTTACGAAAGGCGACTATTAAGAAAACGGAATCTGTCGAGTAAAATGATTTTGGGGCGAGTAAGTTTTCCCTCGCTCTCGATCGCCAGTCGAGTGATATCTTTTTCAAATCTCAAAGGCTATATATATATATATATATATATATATATAAGAGGATTTATATTATATAACAGTTCAGCACTTTTCCTTTCTTCCAAACTAATTTTTCCTGTTTCTGAGTAATTTTCTAAGATTTTGGTGTACATATTTTGCTGCTTTTGTAAACGTTCGGATTTCGGTACCGTATTTTGCATTTTCTGTTAAAACATTTCCCTTGTAGTTGACTGCTTTTTATATTTTCAGATTTCTAGACCGCATAGTAGTAATATTCTGCGAGTGACTGGGTTTCCAAATATCACGCTACCGTGAGCCTAATTCATTTCCATCGTTTTCAACTTGTCATCTAACTTTTTCTCTTTAAACTTTATCCGTGTGCGCGTGTGTGCTTATATCTGTGCGCACACACACACACACACACACACACACACACACTATTTTGTTTTTTCCAGAAATACAAATCAGGCGAACAAAGTTCGACTTTATTTCTACTTGTTATCTCACTGCTACTGCCGCTTGTGGGAGATGCTCTCGCCATTTTGACAGCCTATGCGTTTTACGTCATCAGTTTTTGCGTACTGCTACTTGCTAGCTTTTTTTTTTTGTTGTTTTTTTTTTCCTTTTTCTTATATTTTTCTTTCTTGCTCTTTTCCCTCGTGTCTATTTTGCTTCCTTCCTTTTGATATCTTTAGTTACTTCCTGGCCTGCGTAGGAAACTGCTCGCGAAAGTACAATCAACCACTTGTTCTAACGAGGGCCATAAAGAAGCACATTAGAATCGGGAAGGCGACCAACCAGTCCGAGATATAAACATATCTTGTCTTTAGTTTTGTCTGTCTGTTAATTTACGTTGGATTAATGCATATTTGTTAAGTTAATTAGAAGAATATATATATATATATATATATATTAATCCAAAAATTAAACTAAATTAGAAGTCTGGATATTTAAACATCTAAAAGAACATATATTTTTTAAAATAATATCTATTTTATAAAGATGTCAAAGAAAAACAAACAAACAAGATGCTCTTTTGTAAAATACAACTTTATACTTTCACACAATACAAGGCGCAGGAGTCACTCAAGATATTAGCTTACTGTGTGAACATATTCGCGTCGGAAAGAACAAGTGTTATGTGTATATCGCTGAATAAGGCTTTAAAAGAAACCGGAAACGCAATCCTAAACAAGAAATAAGGGATAATCCCCTACTCCTGTTCAAAATATCAAAGAAAAGTGTTAAGCAGACGATAGACGAACCTGTCTACTCCTAAGAAAAGTAAAAAAAGTAAAAAAAATGCGTTATGATAGCTTCCATTTCGATAAGCGAGAGCGGAAATTTTCATGACTCTTTCTAAAAATCGATTCACTTCTAAAAATATCCTTCTTTAAGTCCCGGCATATATATATATATATATATATACTACCGGCCATAATTATTAGGCCACCCCAGCGTTTTAAAAAAATGATGTATTTCATACTATTTTTTAGTATTTATTGCCAAGTGAATAATTGTAAATGAAAATAGAATGTTTTTTTTATTAATATTGCACGATAACTTGTGCATCAAATGAATTTATAAATATTTAATAATTACCTATTTTGCAGTTTCATCAATGAAAAAATTACGAAAATTTAGGGTGATTCGGACGAGTCCATTTTTGCTTCCTTGCCTTTTAAAATTTTGCAAAAAGCACCATTCTATTTTCATTTGGCAATAAATACTAAAAATAATATGAAATACATCATTTCTTAAAAAAATACTAATTACTAACTAATAATTATGGCCGGTAGTATATATATATATATATATTCTTATAGCGCAATGGTTATCCTGCCAAAAGTGGTATCGGCGAACCGAGTTCGTTTTCTTTCTTGGTCTGATGCTCAAATGCTCTTGTAAAATGCAGGATTTTATCTACTTGGGCTATAAATTAAACACTGTCCTTGACTAGATTTTCTAGCTCTTAAATGGAAACCATACGAGGAGAAGGAAAAGTTTAATTCCCAGACTGTGGAGAAAATAACGTAAAACCACTTTACTTTCTTTCCTCGGAAATCAAACCAAGTCAACGATAACAACGAAAAGAAGAACACTTACGTCATTCAAAAAAAGATCTATACTTTTACTCTTGTTCATCAAGTACAAGGCTCAAGAGTCACTCAAGGTAGTGGGTCACAGAATGAGTTTATTGAAATAATCGATAATATTTGACCAGAGACTTGAAGTGATTAAGATTTTAGTAATCAAGAAAACATCTCCTCAGGAGTCAGTTGTCCAAAGCAACAGTTCTTTGGAAGGAGCTGCCGTAATAGAACTTCTTCTTCACCAATGGAATACCAATGATGATGTTTCCATTCTTTATAGGTAGAAAATGGCGGAACTAAGAAAGGTATCTAGTCAGAGCATTTGAAATCTCTTAAAAAGTTGGGATTCTAATCCAAAGCTTCAGTTAAATCTGATTTAATCCAGGATATTTAATGCTTTTTTTTTAAGTTCCATGTGCGGTTAGTTGTTGTCATAGTGACACTTGAGTCCGAACACGGATCTCCCGGGAGTAAACACATTATATCTCTGTCGTTGCTCCCATCTGACTGACTGGCGCTGACCGGGGCCTTTTATAGTATTTAGATTTTTCGAATTGGATCGCGAAATCCCATTAGACTTGCAAATCGCTTCCATTGGTCAGAAAATCAATTTAACATCTACTTGTGAAATCCGGTTTCGACTTTTTCTTTAAGCACATGGTCAATCCTTTTTCTATTTGGAAAAAACCAGGATTTCACACGTCTTTGTGAATTTTTGTAAAAGTTAAGAAGAAGGTTGCTTTTAATTCTGAATTTCCTATCCACTACAAACCCTAACAAAGTTACGGAACATAACGTTCTCTGTGATTTCTATCTTTCTCTTGTGTGAGTACAGATAACTGAAAAAAAAAATAGTGAAAATAAATCTCGTTACTGTGATGTCAGCAAGGCTAGGATTGTTTTTTTTTTGTTTTTGTTTTTTGTTTTGTTTTGTTTTTTTGACACTGTAGACTAAGGAATTTGGTGTCGGCTTTCTGACATTCTTCAACTATTACTAACAGCAAAATCAGAACGTACTGAAAATGACATTTTAATGCATTTACGTCGTTGTTAAAGAAGCGTCCTTTATTGGCTATAGAGAAAGAGAGAGGCGATTATGCAAATGAAATCTACTCTCGACTGTCTACCACACCTGAAAGTTCATGTAACAAATGCTTATATCGTCCACACTGTATTAACATTATCTCTGACACAATGATAATCAAACACCCTACCGTAGTCGCACCTGCAACGTACTGTTTCTTTTACGTTACAGCCAGGATCACATATGGCGTATTTAGAGAACAGATCCTATTTATAAGCATTACCCCCTAGTAGGTACAACAAGTGGAGGTTGATCAGAAACATAATTCGAATGAGGAGACTTGCTGTCGCTTAATAATAATAATAATAATAGCAGTGATTATTTCAACTTTACCAGGAAACGGAGGAACCTTATGGGTAACGAATTCTCTACAACCTTCCAACCACTCACTCACACAAGCAGAATGTGACGAGCCTCTCATTGCTCTATCGTTACTTCCATGAAAAGTTCTTGGATGAACTACATTCCTTGGTTCCACCTGGCCTGACCTTCAGGGCTAGGAATTGTCAAGCGGCTTACATCGAAGCAAACCACCCACACTCCCTCTGTATTAATAATTTATACTCAAACTGCTTCTTCCTGGAAAGCATTGCTCTATGGATATTATATAGCTATAAATGCTCTACATTACTTTTGAGCACTTTATCAAACAGAAATACTAAACAGTGGGATATATATATATATATATATATATAGTCATCCGTATATATATCTGCAGACAGATCTGTTTCGCTATATCACAGCTCATCAGTACGGTTGGACATCCGATTGTTACTAGCCAGGAAAGTCGACCAAATTGATATTAGTCGGCGATTCTACTGCTAAGCTATAATATATATATATATATATATATATATATATATATATATATATATATATATTATATCATTTTTAGAATAGCTTTTTCTATAGGTTTTCAGAAAACCTGTTTCCTCAACTCCAATTAACAGATTATATGTCAAATTTTATTTAATCTAATACTACTAGAATTCATGGGGTTTACTTACTAAATCTTTTCCTCGGATTTATTATCCTTATATATATATATATATATATATATATATATATATATATATATATATATTAATTCAGATACTTTAATCCAAGGGGAAAAAGCAGAAAGGTAAATTCCAAAAACCCGATCCTAATTAATATTAAATTTTTTTTTAATATTAAAAAATGATACAGGAAGAGAGCTCCGTATAATAAAATCTTACAGAGCAAATATATATATATATATATATATATATATATGTAATGATTTCAAAACGATGCTGCTATCCTTTAACCACCACAGACAACTTCTCCTTTCATTGGCATGGACCACGCTAGTCTCCCTGAAAGTAATACACTGCGCCTCCTCAACCCCACTCTCTCAGTCGACTTCATGTGTAACGGCTACATTGAATCAATAACTAAATCTACTGCTAGGTCGGGTCACTATTTCTTGCCAGACGGCTTTTGAGTCCGTTGTCTAATCTGGTCGGGTGACCCTGCTGTTCATCCTGGGGTTAAAATTCAAATGAGAATCTGCAATGTAATCGATCCCGATCTGGCAGCTCGACTCCAGTCACTTTCTCACCGACGAGATATGGCTTTCCTCTGTCTTTTCTACAAATATTTTCATGGTTTCTGCTCGGACGAGCTTAGCTCCCTAGTGCCGCACTACACGAATTTACTTGCGCTACTAGACTGGCGACTACATCCCACCTTTTTACAGACAAAACCGTCAAATGTAGCCGCCACTTCTACTCCATATAGCTTCTTTCTCGAACTTGTCTGTGGAACTCCCTTCCGTGCACTTGATTTCCTTATAGCTACAATCTCCAACGTCAATTGCCATCTCTTGTCTCCTTGACTCCTATCTTTCTCTTATTCTTTCCCCGACACCATTGTATCTCCTTTTAACTCGACTCTCAAGTAACTCTCCTTACGCAACTGTTATCCCATCCTTCTCTTATCCATTCTCCGACTCCCCTGTATTCCTCTTTCTCTTCGCTCTCTTTTCATGTAGCTCCCTGCACACCAGTGGCAGTACTGCCTTGCATGAAGTGAAACAATTAGAAATATATATATATATATATGTATTTATCTGTAAATTATGATAAAACATAGGGGGTTAATAGCCATTTTCAACATGTTATTTTAAGACATGCATTCTCAGCTTCATATAAACAAAGAATGAGCAAAAATTCTAAGTCCAAAGGTTTGATCTCGTAAAGAAAGGGGTTGGGAGATATTGGTTTTAATAGAGTTAAGCTAACGGAATTTTAGTAGTAATTTCTTCTTTGGTAGTGGGGGGGGGGTATGTGGTTTGATCCTTGAGTTAGTAGTGGTAGGTAGAGGGGAATTAACTGCTTAGCCAAAATTTAAAAAAAAACAAACTTGTGACTAATTGGAAGAATAGGATAATTATTGCAATTTTATACTTAAATAAAAAGATAAAAGAAAAATCAGCCAATCACGCACAAGACCAGTTCCCCTAAAATCCACATCGTGCTCTAAATAAACAATAAAAACCGGGATCTAATGGCAGAGAGCCCTGATGAGTAAGAACATCATAACGGTGTCCTCACGAAACTTTGAAGTCGGCATGAATTTGCTCACTCAACGCTCTCTCTCTCCGATATCGAGCACTTTACGATAAAACCTGCTTGCCAAAAAACATTTTACCAGTAACGATTTGTAGTTTCCAGCGCGGAAAGTTAAAATCTGAATTCAAATTCAAGTCGATTCAGTTTCGTTAACTTTGTGCTAATGTCCTTAAGAAACTATTATCATCCAGGTATAGGTTGAATTCAAACCTAAAGAGGGTTATTATGAGTTTACGGTCATATCCCGTTGAATACACCGGTTCCCGTTCGATCACCGAAGTTAAGCAACGTTGAGCCTGGTCAGTACCTAGATGGGTGACCGCTTGGGGTCAGTACCTAGATGGGTGACCGCTTGGGGTCAGTACCTAGATGGGTGACCGCTTGGGAATACCAGGTGCTGTAAGCGTTTAGTGACGGATGTGCGTGTTTACGGCCATATCACATTGAATACACCGGTTCTCGCTCGGTCACCGAAGTTAAGCAACGTTAAGCAACGTTGAGCCTGGTCAAGTACCTAGATAGGTGACCGCTTGGGAATACCAGGTGCTGTAAACGTTTATTGACGGAAAGAGAAATCGGTGAGCCGAGTTCGAATTCCAGTTGAATGCCCTGCATTCACTTACGCGCTGGTACCCTTGGGAAATGTATTAATCCGTCCTTTTCCTCCAGCTATGGGTTAAATAACATGGTAGGACTTGGGGACCCTGCCCTTAAACAGATCCCAATGAGACTTTCTCCGTCGGGGAGGAAGCTGGCTCAACCCGACTAGGGTGAATGAGGCTTACATACATAAAGTGGGTTATTTGGAGATTTTGTGGTATGTTGTGCGCCATTTCTCTGGACAAGTGTCGCTGATTCTACGCAAACTTACCCGAATGTTATCAAATCATCTGTGCGGGGAGCCTAAGTGTTCAGCTTTAGACTGAACTGTTGGGCTCTTATCGAAATCGACGCGAAAGACCACTATATATAGGTTCATTGACACCTACAGATTTTGTGTGTCTGTGCTTTGCGGTCACGTGTGTACTTGTTTTCGAATCCAAATTAACAGAAAAGATTCGATTTAAAATAAATCTAAATCGAACAAACAAATGGTGGTCTTTTTACATGGATATTAAACCTATTCGTCTTTCTGACGTTGTCGACTCAAGCATTTTAGCGTCTTTCTGTTCTTCAAAATGATCGCCTTCTTTCTAATACAGTAAACTCCATCTTTTAGCCAGGCTAAATTAGACTAAAGATGTAAGAGTGAACCGCTATCACGTGACTGTTTATCACGTGAGCGCTGAAGAAGCCAGAACGAATAATTCAGGCGTGTGCGACTTTCAGACATCATTAGCAAAGAAGAAAAAAAATCAAGGGCAAAATGACCGCATGTATCTTGATGTCTGGAGTAGGCATTTCTGATGTAGATAAGATTCCATATACTATTTTCATTTTCCTCTTGGGATTATCAGGCGTTGTATGCTTAGGTGTGGAACTGATGTAATGCATAATGACTTGAAATTTTTAACTTCTTTTTGAGTGAAATTTCGCATGAAAAATCTTGTTAAGGTCTTTTTATCCCTGGTTACACACTGTCGAAGACTGGAGAATAAATCGGCTGAAATGTTAATAAAAGAACAAAAATAACAAATATTATGAGTCCATATTTGCATTATTTACAGTCAGACGCTGGTCCAATTGTAAACAATGTCAAAAGTAACTCCCCATCTCAGACACTCAGACAGAAAGGCAATATTAATAAAAAAAAAATCATTATTCCCCATTGTGTCGCTTGTCTGTTTCTTCCACTGAACTAGAGTATGTTTTCAACACTGTCATAAGTCTTAGAGAGAACCATCCCCCTTCGAACCTCGTGGACAAGCTCTACAGAATCAGAAAAAAAGGAACTTTATTTAACAACAGAAACCATATCACCTGGGGACTTTCAACAGCAGTAACAATTAAAATGGATAACGCATGTAAATCGAAAAGAAAGTAATGATATTGACGTTCATCACAACTCCAAACAAAAGGTTGGGACGGAAACCTCCATCGATAATGAAATGAATAATAGTCAGTGAACTTGTGAAACATGTTTTCCTGAAAAATTGTTCTAATAGAAAACCACAATAAATTTCAACCGACAGTAGCTCTGGCTGTTCAATCAATGAATGTGTAATGTTTCCTTTTAAGGAAACGGCTGATATTACTATTATCATATTAGGTTCCCCGACATTGTGAGTCCAATTGCTGTGCCTGATAATCATGAAGTCACATATTCTGATTTAGTGAAAGAATCGAACAAGAGAGACAAAAGACTGGTGAATATTAACTGAAATTAGTTATCGATATTAAATATGGAAAACAAACTGCGAACAATCTATCCCCATGGATTGAATAAAGGGTTTGGTACGTAATTTTAAGTTTGTCGAATATGAATATAGACAACAGAAAAAGACCAAAGGTAACAATAGCCAAAATGTTAGAAGTATAACAACTAAAATGAAGATGCTGGTCTGAATAATCCATGATATAATAATGATAATTCTCCATCTAAACAATGACACACACATAAAACTTTTTAAGTATTTATAGTAAGAAATATATATATATATATACACCATTTCTCTTCAACGCTCTCTCTCTCCCTCTCTCTCTCTCTCTCTCTCTCTCTCTCTCTCTCTCTCTCACCTAACCCTCTTTCTTTACTTTTCAAATCTACGTACCAGCAGTCTAACTGACTTTCATATTGTATCTTTAAGTTTAAGTTGACATCCGCTCTTACGCGTGCTCTCTGATTATATGTTGCATATATATATATATATATGCTGATGTATGAATGTGTGTGTGTATTCGCCGAACTGATGTAATGATGTATTTTTTCTTAAATTTTCTCTTTTAAGGGAGCGATCTTTATTTTCATTCCGTTTTTTTTTTTGGGGGGGGGGGGTCTTTGTTTGTGAATTTCATTCGCGTAAAATCTTCTGTACAATAAAGAAGGAGGCTGATGATGGTTCGCCTGAAATAGGCTTAAACTTCCGATTTACCATGAAATAACGTATCTGCCTAAATTCTTTCTTATATTTGCCCTATATGTATTTAAATATACATATATATTTAGAGTTCTCTTAGAGAGTTATCCTACCACTGTATGTACAGGATACTCCTTTGGATTCTTCTATATCTACACCGCATGATTATATACACATATATATATATTTATTTATTTATGTATATACATATATAATTGCACACATATATTTACTATGAACACTGAAACAGTGAAATTAATACTAATTGACATGTAACGTTTGATAAACAAAATGTATTTAAATATGCATACACGAGCAGTATAGCCCGGCGTTGCTCGGGTGTAATGAAAGCTTTAAAACTAATCCATGGTCCTGGAGCTCAGACTCTTTGGACGTTGGCACGAAAGACTAAAGAGCAATAGTTGTTTCCAGTTAAAGCGAAACCGTAGACTGAAAGAAAAATGAATGGATGTAAGTCAAATTTTGATTTCCTACTATCCATATCAAATAAGTTTTTTCGTCGTAAACTGAATTTTGAAGGTTAAATAAGTCCTCTGAGTAAATTGTATCATGGCTGAGACTAAGAACTACAATTATACCTACTTAGAGCCAAACCAGAAGCAAAAACTAAAATAAAAGAGCTGAAAAAATACAGACATACAGACAGACAAAAAAACACACATACAAACATCTTGCTTTTTTTATATATATAATATTGTTGATTTTCTGCACTATTGTAAGAACTGCAACCTTGAAACTTCTGAATATCGTTTCTTATGTCTTTGTCTATGAGTGTATCAAATTTGATTAAAATCTAACCACTCCTTTTATAACCCGATTTTATGAATCGATTTTCGATATTTATCGGGTGTACCTCGACACAAAACCTAGCTAAGAACACACGCGGACGTTTATAGTACAACTGTATAAATTTTCAAGAATATCGGTTCAGCCGTTTCGGAGTCTGTAGGTAACGGACACACAAACACACACACAGAGACACACACACAGACAAAGTTCCATTTTATAAATAAGTTAATAATAAGTTGATATTAATCAATCAAGTGTCATACTTGGTGCGCGCTTGGGTGATCATGTCTCGAAAATCTGGCCAAATGATTGCCATTACTTTCTGTAGTAGATTAATTACCAACTAAAGAAATAGAACCCAATCTGTCCCGCTATTTAACCCATAACTGGAGAAAGAAGCGGATGATTATTACCATTCCCAACTGTATTTGCGCATAAGTGAAAGCAACAAATTCGACTGGAATTCAAATTCGGCTTTCCGATTTCTCGAGCCGATTTGATATCCACTGCACCACAACACCCCATCCCATATGCAGTTGAATATGAATCTGGAATTTCTCCTCCAATGAAAAGATCTCAGCCAAACCAAAATCAACCACCTTTTGAGCCCTGCAACGAACGTACAGGCTATTCCACTTTTTCACCCAGCAGTTGAACATGCTCTACCCATCATATCTCAGCTCTTTTCCTCTAAATTCGGCTCCTTGGCGATTCAAAACCTGATTTTGGGAAGTAGGTTTTGGCTGAAAACTGTTTAGCACTTACATAATGTTCAGTTTTCAACACCTGAATTGAATATATTGACCAGGAAAATGGTTTTATTAAAAATTGAGTATTTGTTGTGCAAAATAAATGTCTTTTTCTTTCTTTCACTTTTATTCTATGGACTTAATGTTTATAAAAGAAATAAAGATGATTATATTAACTTTCCACACTAAAGACAGTGTTATAAACATTTTAAGATCTTTAAAATATTGTTTGTGCATTTGCCTTTATAATATCCACTAGAGGACGAAACTGTTTGGTAAAGAACAGTTTTTGTATTTCTTCATATAACCCTAATGAGTGGACAGAGTGATTCTAGAAGGACACCTTTACTAAACTCTCGAGTCTGGATGCTGGAAGTAATATCAATCAGCTAAGTGACAAAACTTTTACTTGTATTATATATATATGAAAAGTGTATGTATATAATTATAAATATCAATATATATATATATATATATATATATGCAAGTTGTGATATATATTATATTGTTTAGATATTATATATGCATGGTACTTATTTAAAAGAGCTCAATATCAGTGATAGAGCAGACATATTCATATAGATAGGTGTGAGTTTGTAACCCTGGGTTTCACGCTTTTGCGATCGTCAGACAAACTGATTAATTTTTTTTTTAAATTGGTTATATTCGTATATTTTTGTGGAAGTGGGGGAAAAATCTGTCGTCACGACAGACGCAGACATACACATATATACATTTGTACACCCATCAACGCGCGCAAGGAAACACACACACACACACACACACACACGTACGCGCGTTCGGTCACTGAGGCTTGCATAAACATACACATGCGAATTGTGCGGGGTTCGGTATATCAGATTAAATAAATTGCAAAATTTTACAGTAATTTTTAGCAACACAGTTTTGCGGTTGTTTTTTGTCACCACAACTAACACCCCTTAAGATGATCTCGGAAGGAGATTGAAAGTACTTGGGTACCTTGAGAAATGAATGATTATATCATGTCAACGTTACAGCTCATTTCTGACATCTTTCAATAACAATACGCGAAAAATTCTCTTTTCCAATCTTTTACTTTTTTCCATTCTTTTACTCTTTTTTTCAATTGGAGTAGATAGACTAAACTATCGCCCGGTTCACACTCCACCTACGTCTATTGAACGGGTGAAGAGGCTCATCCATTGTTTCCTGTTTAGAATGTGGTTTCCGGCTTTCTTTTTTCCAATCTTTTACTCTTTTCCATTCTTTTACTCTTTTTTTTTTCAATTCTATCGCCCGGTTCACACTCCACCCACGTCTATTTCCTGTTTAGGGTGTGATTTCCGGCTTTCTATTTTCCAGTTTTTTCAGTCTTACGTAGCCCCCTGCACATCAGTGGCGTTACCTCCTTGCACGAGGTGATATGATTAAAAAAATAATTATCCGTTAGTATGAATGGATTTTATTAAAAATAAGCAGACACAATGATTGCAAGTCATTTAATCTGACATGTCTAAAAACAATTTTGCTGCTTCAATAAACAAATTTTAAATTATATGATCCAGCAGCTCATCATAACAATATGCATTACTCTTCAGTAATTAATTGAGTTCTGGCGATGACTGCTTGTATATAACACATTAAAAATTCCCTTCTCTGATTCCATGCGCTCATGGCTAAGGTGTTAGCGACTCCGACTGTCACCAAATCGGCCGAGTTTCCAGAAGTAAGTAGATGTCTAGCCACACTGATGTGCTGTGACACAGCGAAACAGACTTATATGTGGATGACTCATATATATAAATGATTTGTTTGAACGTTATCTTTGATCGATACTCGTATTTAAGTAGATATTCTGTTTATGATCAAACAGTATTATATATTTATTTCTACCGGCCTGATTATTTACGATAAATTTTTATTACGAAATGACACATTTTAGTAATAAGAATTTATCGTAAATAATCAGGCCGGTAGAAATAAATATATAATACTGTTTGATCATAAACAGAATATCTACTTAAATACGAGTATCGATCAAAGATAATGTTCAAACAAATCATTTCAAATTGTCGGTTGTTTGAAGACCATTTCGTTAATCTTTGTTAATTTAAGTATATATATATATATATATATATATATATATATATATATATATATATCCTGCCATATTTTTTGTGTGATACATATATATATACATCCGTACTGATGAGCTGTGATACAGCGAAACAGATCTGTCTGCGGATGACTATATATATATTCACACAAAAAATAGGGCAGGATGTTCACAGACGAAATCTTGTCTACTACACTGACAACAGTCAGTTAAGTGCCATACGTGATACACGCTTAAAATTAAAAAATTAAAAATAAAATAAAATAAAAATAAAAATAAAGGGAAAGAAAGAGAAAACGAAAAAGAAAAAGAAAAAGATAGAATAAAATCAAATAAATAAGAAAAGAAAAAAATTGACATCGTCTGGGTTCGCAACCGATGTCAATTTTTTCTTTTCTTATTTATTTGATTTTATTCTATCTTTTTCTTTTTCTTTTTCGTTTTCTTTTTCTTTTTCTTTTTCTTTCCCTTTATTTTTATTTTTATTTTATTTTATTTTTTATTTTTTAATTTCTTTGCAATCTATTTAAAAAGGAAAAGTAGACTAATTTTTCTCCAGTTTCTGAAAGGATTTTTCTGTTGCTGAGGTGATGTGTTGTCCCCCGTGGGGATCTTCATATCGAAATGGCCATTCAACATCTTTGAATTAATCCTTTTTTAATATATATTTGCTCTGTAATATTTTATTACATGGAGCTCTCTTCCTGTATCATTTTTTAATATTAAAATAAATTTTTTAATATTAATTAGGATCGGGTTTTTTGGAATTTGCCTTTCTGCTTTTTTCCCTTGGATTGAAGTATCTGAATTAAAATATATATATATATATATATATATATATATATATATATATATATATATATACTCGTTTTTATTCTGAGTTTATCTTGATTTCTCAGTCCTGCATTGCCAATCTGGCTCAATTCCCAAAAAGCTTTCAATTCCCTTTATGTAGTAGTCTATTCTTGCTACTAAATCATTTAGTTTACTATAAGTCCTGGCTTCAGTACTTACTTAGGCATTACAAAAACGAACACCAAAAATACATTATATTTGAGGATAAGCAAATCTGTTCTTTCACAGATTTATAAATGTATGAATAATAACAAAATAACTTTAAGAATTACACCAGATGCTACAGAAATTCTCTTCATAAAAAAAGGTCGTTTCCAAATTCATTGAAGATTACATCGACTGAAACATTTGCATTAAAGACAAAACAAGCAAACGACGAAGACGTGGATGTTCGTTTAAAAATATTCTAGAATAGTTTAACAACCAAGATAATTTAATGATCGTGACACTTGAAGTTTTTAAACACTTGATAGTTAATTTCAGAAATAAATTTAAAACTACTGTAGTGTTGTTTAGGCGCACTAGTAGATTAATGAAGCAGACAGACGAGAATTGGTTTGCTCGGAAAAGGAACTGTTCGTTTTCTATTGACTAATTGCTTTCAGCTGAGGAGCTGACTGAACTCACTCTCCCGAAAAATGAGGTAAAAATGCAATGATTAGATTTTCTTCTTTTTTTTTTTTTGTTTTGCTTAGAAGAAGAAGAAGAAGAAGAAGAAGAAGAAGAAGAAGAAGAAGAAGAAGAAGAAGAAGTGAAAAATTAAGAATTAAGAGAAAAAGAGAAAAAGTTAGTGAAACAAAAAATAAGAAAAAAATACAGCAAAAAAGAAATGAAAAAGAAGAGAATAAAAGAAGAAAAAAGAAAACATGAAAAGGAAGAAGAAATTACAAATAAGAGACAAAAAACTGAAAAAGTAGAAAAGAAAATAAGCAAAAAATAAACAAAAACAAAATAAGGAAAAATAAAATAAACAGAAAAAAAAGAAAAGAAAAAAGAAGAAACAATTGCAAAAACGATAAATGAGAAAAAGAAAAAAAAACAGAAAAAAATATACGAAGAAGAAAAGAAAAGTAAAATAAGAAAATACAAAAAGGGGACAAAGAAAGAAAAGAAAACATGGAAAAAAGGAATGAGAAAAAAAAATGAATAAAGAAAAAAATAGGAGAGAAAGAAGGAGTTTTAGTTAACGAAAGAAATTAAGAGTGTCAGTAAAATAGTCGTTCACACACTTAAAAATATTAGTCTGTCTTTTAAAAAAATAAATAAGAAAACAAGAAAAAAAATCGAAGAAAGAGAAATTGTTTTCGAAATAACAGAGAAACGCTTTGAAATTAATTATAACAGGAAACGCTGATTGGAGCAGAGTTCGCTTGTTTATTTTTTGTTCCCATTTTCTTGTTTTTCCCCAAGATGCAATGCGCAATTATGAAGACGGCATATGCTCATATATAAGTCGGATTTCTGATCATTCAAAACGTGACTGACAAGATCTCACATGAAAAATTTATGTTTTGTTTTGCTTTTCCTCAGACAGCGAATCGGACAATGATGCATCATAATTTATCGTTGGTGTTGAAGTCAGTGAAAGCAATGTTTATTCTGATATCGGACGAAATTCTGGGATGCGAAATTAGAGTTCAAATCTCGCTCGGTAAACACTTGTTTATTTTTGAGAAATGCTTCTTAGAAAGTAACAAAGATCACAGTGTTGCGATAAAAAAGCAATAAAAAATGACGAAATATAAAAAAAGAATCATACATTGAAAAATGGCGCTGTTTTACTAAGAACCTTGTATCACTTAAGAGGATTTGTAGGGAGTAAATAAAAATACGAAATAAAATAAAAAACACAAAATAAAATAAAAATACAAAATAAAATAAAAACTACGAAATAAAATAAAAGTACGAAATAAAATAAACATAAAAATCTCCCAGGAGTCCTCTGACAGGAAAGACAATTGACGCATGCGCAAAAGAGAGGCCTCCTGGTGCCCCAAATAAACTCGATTTCTTTCTCTGTTGGATTTTGGATGGTAAATATGTGCCAAACTGTTCGGGAAGGAATTTCCCCTAAAAGAGGTCTTTGGAACCAAAAAAATAAAATCAGTGTCCAAACTGTCCCTCTAGTGTCTCTGTATCTTTTCTTTTCTCTTTGCCTATTTATTTCAGCGGCGAAAGCCATTCAACAAATTTTGGGTGTTTAGGCGAAAGAACCAACCCAGCAGTAATAGCCATAACATTCCATAGATTATTGTGTTCGTCTGAATGCATAGGACAAACATAGGGCGTTCCAATAACTTGGACCAATTTTAAATGTACATTAAGTTTAAGTGTCTAATGATTTTTTTAAATTTCTTTCAGATTTAACAACTTCAGTCTTTGGCAATTTTAACCTTGAAAAGATTAACAATTGAACAACGTGTTAAGGTTATCGAAGCCTATTATGAAAATTGACGTTCAGACAGAAATGCATTTGGCTTTATTGAATGAGAACTTCCCAGGTCGCATCATCTCTCGAAACAGTAATGTCAATTGGCCACCACGATCGTGCAACTTGACGACTTTAGATTTCTTCCTTTGGGGTCATCTCAAGTAAGTTCTCTGTCAACAAGCTAACAACAATTCAACAGCTGAAGGATGGGATAATAAATCATATTGGTGAAATGGAGGAGCAACTATGCAGAGACGTCATCAAAGAGTTTAACCATCGAGTAGAGGTGTGACGCCGAGGCCTTGGTAGACATTTAGGCGATGTTATTTTTTACACATTAGCCATAATTCAAATAACATGATCCAATAGTAAAATCAATAAGATTTCACCAGTAACACTGTTTTATTTACTGCTAAATTCGATCTCTCTTAAAAGAACAATATATATATATATATATATATATATATATATATTGTTTAATACTTAGTTTATGGTCCTAATAGGGTTAGACCAGTACACAATTGTATTAAAAAGAGTTCAATACAATTATATTGTAGAACTTTTGAATATTTTACATTTATAAACGAGTTATTTCCCTACCTTGGTTTCCACCAAGCGTGGTTTCTTCTGAAGAAAGCACTCCTGGTGGAAACCAAGGTAGCGAAATAACTCGTTTATATATATATATATAACTCGTTTATATATATATAACTCGTTTATATATATATATATATATATATATATATATATATATATATATAACTCGTATATATATATATATATATATATATATATATATATATATATATATATATATACTCAAATACACACACACAGTAGAGGTAACCGAGCGTCCATAGCCCAGAGGTAGAATCGCCGACTGACGCCAATTCGATCGGGTTTCAATCCTGGGTAAAAGCAATCTACGCATTGTTCATTCAGTAATGAATTAGAGCACCCTAACTACTGGCGCATGATACATCATGCGATAAAAGTTTGCCTCCTTCTACCGAGCGCCCATAGCCCAGAGGTAGAATCGGGTTTCAATCCTGAGTAACAAAGCAATCGAATGTCTAACGTACTGATGAGCTGTTATACAGCGAAACATATATATATATACTCTTGCACGCCGATTGAGCACTATGAAGAAATGCTAGACTTCAAAAACAGTAACTACTCACACATATACGCATCTTTCATTCAGTAATTAATTTGAACACTCACGGCTGCTGGCGTGTGTTTACATTGTGTATAAAATCCACCTTCCTCAACCATAGAAGTAGAATTGTCGACATGTCAATTCGGCTGTGTTTCAATTCTGGCTTGCTGCAATCGGATGTCTAACTGTACTGATGAGCAGTGATACGGAGAAACAGGATTGTCTGAGGATGACTATATATATATATATATATATATATATATATATATATATATGTTGTGTATTTGGGAAGCAATTCCTCTTTTATAAATGATTCGTTAAAGGCGACTGACGAGCTATTGCGATTAAGGTGGGGGTGTAGAAATGTTTTCTTTTCTGCCAATGCGTCTCCAACTACTACATGTCCCATATAGAAAACACGTTGTTAAAATAAGTCACTAAGCCCAAAAAATATGTCCGCTATGCAGACGATATTTTTATTTAATCAAAAACCAAACAAGAAATTGGGAACCTCGAAACCATATTAAAAAACATCCCTGTCCTTGACGTTACCTATGAACTTAGTCCAAAAAATAAACTCCCATTGTTAGACATTCACGTAAAAATTAGTAATAACAAATTCGGCACTTCATTATTCAAAAATCCCAGTAAAAGAAATTCTTGCCACCTTAATTTTAAGAGTGGATGCCCACGTATAATAAAATAGTAATTTTAAAAATTCCTAAAAATAATACGCGAACATTCACCCCCTTTTCTTTAAAGAACTCGATAATGTAAAGCAGACGCTAGTTAACAAAGGTTTTTCTAACAACCTAATCTACTACCAGATTAGACTATTTCTTTCTAAAGTAACTAAAAGTGATACTAACATACAGATAAAACAATAACATTAACATCTTCTACAAAAGCCATATACATGTCAACTTTAGGTTAGACGATTTTTCTCTAAGAAATATCATAAAGAAATACATAACACCAGTCGACTCGAACAAGACTATTAAATTATCTATTACAAGAAAAATTTAAACAGCTAATCTTATCATAAAAATATCAACAGACCTACAAAATCAAAACTACAAAGAACAAACGTGACTTACGAGTTCAAATGCTCCTTAGGGAAGTGTTCCTAATAAAACCCAATCCATAAATAATTACATTGGTCATACTACGACATGCCTATCTACTCGACTTATGTTACACCTACCCAACCATAGCTCAATTAGGACTCATTTTAACACGTACACAAATCCTTCGAAACGTACTTGTAGAAAGTAGAAGTATAATAGCCCCATACACTTGTAAAAAAAAAAATAATGGAAGCCCTAATAAAAAAAGAAAAGATATAATAACAGTAACTACAACACAGCTTCAATTTGCTGACTGATTTTGGAAAATAAAACATTCCTATAACTTCAGATTATAGGATACAAATCCTATATTGCCCATCAATTAACTAAAACTCACAAAGTAATATTGCATACATGCAAAATCGGATCCAAACGACTAAAAGCATTTTGGAAAAACCCAGACCAAGAAAAATTCACAAGTCAGTGTGAAAAACAAAATTCTGGATCTTGATTGGATTACAAATAGAAAATTCTTATATGACGTCAGGCAAACTTTTTTTTACACCTAAAGAAAAATGCCTCCTGGAGCCGGTCACATGACCAGATTCACTACTTAAGGACATTCTGTGACCGGTCAAAATGAGTCAGATTGGGAGTGAATAGCTGACAGACCTTGTGGCAATGTAACAAAAGAAATTTCAAGAAGTCGACCCGGACGTAAAGGGCGTCACAGTTTCATTCGACCTTTTTTTCCAATTTTCCTTTTCTTCATTTTCACTCCATACCGAGAGCAACAACAACAACGATAACAGTACAATTTCTTTATTTGTTTAACCGTCTCTTTCACTCTGTCGCCGACCTACCAAAAAGAGGAAGAAACATAAGACTTTACATTCTGCTACTATCAACCATGAACTCTAAACTTCTGTGGGACATTGTAAATACTTACATTTTTCTTTGAACAATTTTAATTACAAAGCTGCATGTTTTTCTCTATGAACATTTTTCTTCTCACAAATATGTTATCGTTTTCAGTTAATGAAATTTCACTTATATTTTTCTTATAATTTTGTCATTCTTTTAATAAACCTTAACATTAATGTATACACGAAATATTTTATCCTTTCACATTTCAACATCCAACCTTCAACCTTCTGATATTTAAATTGTGGGTACTTCGGACGTGTTTGGCACAAGGCCAATTTACTAATCATCACCAAAGCCCCTACAAGATAAACACATAAAAAACGACATGTTTTAGTTAAAAATTAAAATTAAAATTCCTTTATTTTTTTATACATTCTTTTCTTTCTTCTATTCATTTTTATATTGACTTTTAATGGTTGTTCAATTTTTTTTTTTTTTCGCGTTATTTAGATAAATCGATTCCTATGTCCCGAGACGTATTTCGGATCGTAGGAGTTCGCTTAAAGTACCCGTGTTTCCCAGTGCCACACCCACCAGTGTTGGTCAAAAGTTGTTTCTGTTATTAGGTCGAAAATTTATTTCATAAACTAAACATACATTTTTTTTTTAACTAATTTATGTTTTGAAATTGCGTTCAAATAATTTTAATCTCTCTATTTTTACATTTTCTTACTTTTTATTTTTCTTTCTTTCTTTTATTTAATTTTTTTATTTTTCAATTTATTCTTATTGCCTTTTTATTGTCTTTCTACTTGTTTCTCGTTTTTTTAATTAATTGTTTCTTTCTTTTTTTTTTCTCATTCTCTCTCATTTAAATTTGTCTTTGTCATTTTTGCTGCACCTCTTTCTTTCTTTTTTTCTTTCTTTCTTTCTATCCGTTTTTATATTGACTTTTAATGTCTTTTCAATTTTTTTTCGTCTTCTTCAAATACATCGCTTTCTATAATCCTCATTCTTTCACTTTATTTTTCTTTTTTAGTTTCTCCTTGATCCTTTTTCGAAGGTCATCTATTCTCTTTTTTTCTTTCTCAGTCAGTTAAGTGTCATACGTGATACGCGCTTTGGGTGATCATGTCTCGAAAGAGACATGACTGACTGGGCAGAAGATAATCCCGCAGTAGATTGCCAATGCATTCTGGTTGCTAGCCAAGGCTATAGAACCGATTCTGTCCTGTTATTTAACCTATAACTGGAGGGAAGAGACGGATTAATACCTTTCCCAAGAGTGTTTATGCGTAAGTGTAATGCAAGGAATTTAACTAGAATTCGAACTCGGCTCCCCGATTTCTCTTTCCAAGCCGATATCCACTGCACCACAACGCACATCTTAATCCTTTTTCGAAGGTCATTCATTCTCTTCTTTTCTTTCTATTTTGCTATTTTATCTTATCTTGTTTTATCACTTTTTTCTTATCTTACCTTATCATTTTTTTCTTTCATTTTCTCAATGAACTTTTTCTTTCTTCTGTATTTCTTTCCCAACATTCTATTTTCCTTATTCTTTCTTTCTTTCTTTCTTTCTTCTTCTTTCAGGCGTTTATGCCAGCTTTTAATTCCACCTTTTCTATAAAATGCCTCGCTTTGGTAATGTTATTACTGGGAGACTTGTGAGTAAGTAGCGAGAAATTGCCAGCATTCACAATTGGACTGACTCAGTGGATGCCGGAAAAAAAATACTGAAAATAATTATAATTCAACGACAAAAATTTCGCCAATAATAACCCCTTTTCACACATACAATTATTAGTCATCCACATACAAGCCTGTTTCGCTGCATTACAGCTCATCAGTGTGAACAGGCACATCCATTTGCTTCAAGCCGGGATCGAAACTCGACCGAATTTGTGTTAATCGGAGTCGCTTTCCACTAAGCCATAGTCGCATGGAATCAGAGAATGGAAATTTTAACGTGTTGTATATAAGCAGTGTATACACACGCCACTCACCGAATGAACTCAATTCATTTCTGAAGAGTCATGCCTATATCACAGAAGGGGAAACTGTTTCTAAAATTTTCGTCTCTAGAGAGCTCAATCGTAATAATATATATATATATATATATATATATATATATATATATATTAAATTAAAATAAATTTTCAAAATTCAAAAATGTTGAATGAACATTTCAACATGAAATCTCTAAGAGAGACTTCACGTCTCCTCAGCAACAGACAGTCTAAATCAAAATGAGAAAAATAAGATTGAAAAAGAGAAATAAAAAAATAAATAAAAGAATAAAATAAGGTAAAGAAATAAAAAAATAAAATAAATAAATAACTGTTAAGACTTGAGAAATATACGTCTCAAAATTTTTTTTTTTAAATGAGTCTATTTTGGTTTTTACTTTTTGATAGAGTTGTAAGTGAAGAGATGGGAAAATTTGGCATGTCTAGCTTAATAGACGAAAAGGGTTAAGGAATGGGAGGTCGTTAAATTGAGAATTGGGTTAAACAACAAAACAGAACAGAAAGGGAAGGGGCGGGATATAAAAATGTATAGAGAATAAAATAAAGAAAGGGAAAAAATAAAAGAAAGAAAAGGGAAAAACAAATACATATATATATATATATATATATATATATATATATATATATATATAGGAAAGAATATTAATAAAAAGTTTTGAATTTAAAAATGTACTTTTTTTTGAACAGTATTTGTTTATTTTTATTATATTTTATATTTCAGACCGCCCTCGGTCCTTCATCAGAAACAACTGATTTTTAAATTTGAATTAGAAACGTATTTCACGATATATATATATATATATATATATATATATATATATATATATATATATATAATGCCAGGTCATTCGTATTCGAAGTTACCCGACTAACACGGTAGTTAGCTTATCACCATTGCAGATGTTTGCTCGGGAACATTGCTGTTTGCTAAAAAAAAACACACAGTCCACCTGTGGTTTATACTGCAACTATGCTGAACGGACCTTTGTTACCGTTTCTGAGAGAGAGCGCGTTATTTAGCTTGAAAAACAATCTGACGCTCAAACACTCGGTCACAATGACATGTGACTTAGAGCTAACAACCATCGACGCCTCCTCAAAGAGAGCTCTCTGCCCAATTTCACTTACAAGTCTTGGGTCAACCTCTCGTATGGTTCTCAGGCACTTTTCTCTAGATACGCACACACACACATATATATGTCTTTATTTTACGATTTTGATTTCTCAGGCTTTTACTTTTTATAAAACGCGCTCAATACAATAAATATTGTAGAGCATAATATAATCGCCTGATAATATAAGGCGTGATGATAGATAAAAATCTCGAAACAGAAATTTCCGTGTCGCAATGTATTTTTAATTTATATATATATATATATATATATATATATATATATATATATATATATATATATATATACGAGCTGTGATACAGCGAAACAGATCTGTCTGCAGATAACTATTTACGCTCTCACACCATGATTGAGCACTCTGGAATAATGGTGGACTTTGAAAAACAGTAGCTACACTGGCATCTACGCATCGTTCATTCAGCAATTAATAAGAACACTCTCAGCTATCAGGCGTGTGTATAATGATAATGTACACGCTAATAAGTCTGCCTCCTTCTACCGAGGGCACATAGCTAGGTAGAATCGCCGACTGACGTAGATTCGATCGGGTTTCAATCTTGGGTAAAAAGCAATCGGATGTCTAACCGTACTGCTAAGCTGATACAGCGAAAACAGATCTGTCTGCGGATATATATATATATACACTGTTATCTTCCTCTCTTACGGGGAATGAACTCTTCATCTTGCTCCACATAAATTAACTGCGTGACTTCTAAAGTGCAGTTAACGAGCAGTTAACTGCGTCGTGCATTGTCGAACTCTCTGCCTTCGGGCGGAGAGTAATAAACCAGTCAACGCTCCACCGAAGGGTAGAGTATCGTCTGGGGGAAATCAGACATCAATTTTTGCCCGGGCTATATGACTCGGAATACCCACATTAAAAAGGCTTTGTGCCACATTTTGCTTTATGTGGGAAGGCGAATAAATCCGCGGTTACAAGCAGTCAAGTTGACAGTTAGTTACAGCAGTTTAACAGAGCAGTTACGAGCAGTTAGTTGCTGTAGTCAAGTACAGCATTTAACGAGAGTAGTTAACGACAGCTACTAGTCAGGCAGCGTAATAATACCTTCGGACTTATTTCTATATTACCTATCATTAACACTTCCTTTGAATATCTTGTTTCTTGTTATACTAATAGACTGTTTTGAACCTACCTTCTTGTTCCGTGTTTTACTTCCGGCACAATACAGTGACTACAACTTTGCTGTGAAGTTTCGCCATAACTCCACAACACACACACACACACACAAACACACACACACACACACACACACACACACACACACACACATATATATATATATATATATATATATATATATATATATATATTACGGAAATTAAAGAAAATTGTGAAATAGTCTTTAAACGACCGACAGTTTGAAATGATTTGTTTGAAAATTAGTTTTGGTTGATACTCGTATTTTAGTAGATATTCTGTTTATAATCAAACAGTATAATATATTTATTAGTACCGGCCTGATTATTTTTTTATTACGATATGACACACATTTTAGTAATAAAAATTTATCGTAAATAATCAGCCCGGTAGAAATAAATATATAATACTGCCTGATTACGAACAGAATATCTACTTAAATACGAGTATCAATCAAAAATAATGTTCAAACAAATCATTTTATATATATATATATATATATATATATATATACGTGTGTGTGTGTGTATATATATTTATACGTGTGTGTGTATATATATATATATATATATATGTATATATACGTGTGTGTGTATGCGTTTGTGTGTGTTTCTTTAAAAACGTCTGACAAGGAAGATTTTATTAATTTTTGATCTAATTTTTCCAGTATTCTTACATGTTTTCTTTTTTTTCTTTTCAAGCGCTTTCAGCTACTTCACTGGCCATATTCAAAGATGTTATCTTACCGATTTTTATTATGTTCTCATGCTTGACTGTAATGTGATTTTTGTGTGTGTTTGTGTTTTTGAAAAGGAGTTACTTAACGCTATCACGTAATGTGCGCGGCTGAATATTGTAAGGTTGATGGTAGGAGAAAATTGTTTGATATTTCGTGCCTCTCTTATAGCAAGGTGCCTTTGCAACACACACACACACACACACACACACACACACACACACACACATATATATATATATATATATATACTTTAACTGGAGTAGATAGACTAAACTATCGCCCGGTTCACACACCATCCACGTCTATTGAACAGGTGAAGAGGCTCATCTCTTGGGCCCTGTTTAGGATGCGGTTTCCGGTTTTCTCTTTTCCAATCTTTTCACTCTTACGTAACCCCTTGCGCATCAGTGGCGTTATTGCCTTGTTCTGGATGATATGATTAAAATATATATATATATATATATATATATATATATATATATAACGTAGCACATTTGGTATACTGTCAAGGTAAATTCCGATAGAGACGAACTCAAATGAACTCAATGTTAAATTAATTTATTTAATTTAAGAGTAATATAATTATAAAAGATTTTTGATTTACTACGGTTTCAATGGGTAATATATATTTCACCGCATAATGGTGTTATTATTGCGGCTCGTCAGAGCCAAATGGTACAACAGTTGATCCTCAAAATATCACCCTATGTGTGTGTGAGTGCGTTTGTGTGTGTGTGTTTCCTTAAAACCGACCGATAAGGAAGATTTTATTAATTTTTGATCTAATTTTCCCAGTATTTTTACATGTTTTCTTTTTGCTGGAGATAACGAATTATGAACTTTCCAAGCGCTTTCAGCCATTTCACTCAAGGATGTTATTCAACCTTATATTATTCAACTGTGGAAATTATTTTGATAGTTTTTTTTTAAATAGAGAAACGCTCACGTGGTGTCAAGTCGCGCACATCACGTGATAGCTTTTATAGAACGCTCTTTTTCAAAAACACAAAATAAATTACGTTAAAGTCAAAACATGAGGATAAAATAACAATATCGGAAGTATAACAATCTTGGGAATGGCCAGTGAAGTGGCTGAAAGCGCTTGGAAAGTTAATAATTATGGAACAGCTTTACATATATATATATATATATATATATATATATATATATATACGTAGAAAGTTTATTCCCACCGTGATTTTACGAACTATATTCTTCTTCTATGTGCCTTGTTCCTTCAGGACGTAGGCGATCATGGCCTTCCACGTTTCCCTATCCCTGGTGGCCCTGAGCACGCCTTCTCCTGTTACACTATGCAACCCCCGTTCTGCTATCCACTAGCTCAAACCCATAAATCTAGAATATAAATGTATAGAAACTAGCATGACCACAAAATGAGGGATCAATTTATATATTGATTATAATATAGAATTTATCCCCCATTTTATACCTACATTATAATTCAATTAACCATTGGCATACATATTCTTCTTCTATGTGCCCTGTCCCTTCAGGACGTAGGCGATCATGTCTTTCCACGTTTCCCTATCCCTGGTGGCTCTGAGCACGCCTTCATCTGTTATACGGTGCAATCCTCGTTCCGTCATCCACCTGATTAGGTCCTTCAAATATGTTATCCGTTGCTTTCCTCTGTCTCTTTTTCCCCTCTATCTGGCCTGTTCAGGTTCTCCAGGCCCTTCTCCTCTTAGCTTCTTGTTCTTCTTCTATGTGCCTTGTCCCTTCAGGATGTAGGCGATCATGGCCTTCCATGTTTCCCTATCCCTGGTGGCTCTGAGCACGCCTTCTCCTGTTACACCATGCAATCCTCGTTCCGTCACCCACCTGATTAGGTCCTTCAAATATGTTATCCGTTGCTTTCCCCTGCCTCTTTTTCACTACTTACAAAGTATAGCGACAAAGTTAATACTACATGTGGTTTGAGCGATGACCAAAATACCCAAAATTATTTCGGTTAACTCCTCTTATGTCGGAAACCCCGCCGCCAAAAATACACAAACTCCAGCCTTCGCATCTATGACGCCTTTCTTAATCACATACCTAAGAACACATATGATTAGTTTTACATCACGGTAATAGAAATTAATATCTTGATCAAAACCACATAAAAATACCTGTTAACTTATGTTACTGTAACCAGATGCGCTCCGATTGCATAAAAGATCAAAAAGACATCAATGAAAAATATATTCTATAGATTACATAACTCCTACAGACAATTATAACCACCTAAAAGTCATCTTATACTACAAAAATAATTAGACTGTTTCTCTCTTTAACCATATCCTCCTTGTATCAATTTCAACTGTGCCTTCTACTTTTTTTTCAATTTATTTTAACCATTTTACTTAATGACTAGCAGTATAGCTCGGCGTTGCTCGGGTGTAATGAAAGCTTTAAAACTAATCCATGCTCCTGGAGCTCAGACACTTTAGACGTTGGCACGAAAGACTAAAAAGCAATAGTTGTTACCACTTAAAGCGAAACCGTAGACTGAAAGAAAAATGAATGGATGTAAGCCAAATTTTGATTTCCTGGTATCGATATCAAATTTTCTGCACTATTGTAAAAACTGCAACCTTGAAATTTCTGAATATCGTTTCTTATGTCTTTGTCTATGAATGTATCAAATTTGATTAAAATCGAACCACTCCTTCTATAACCTGATTTTTTCGATTATCGATTTTCGATATTTATCGGGGGTACTTCGACACAAAACCTAGCTAAGGACACTCGCAGACGCTTTATAGTACAACTGTTTAAATTTTCAAGAAAATCGGTTTAGCCATTTTGGAGTCTATAGGTAACGGACACGCACACACACAGACACACACACAGACAAAGTTACATTTATAAATAAGTTTAGATCTTATTTTTTTGATTTCAGTGAAAACGTGGATATTTTGCACCGCATCTCAGTGACAGTTTGACTTTCGAAAACTAAATTTTCTTATAGTTTAGATATACTGAAAAATAAAGAAGGCGTCAGTTTAAAAACGTCAGGTGAGAAAGGATGAATAAAAAACAAAACATCAATATATAATGATTATGCCTTGGTTTCTCATTTATATTACAAATACGACAACATTTATGTTGAAAAATTGACTTGTTATGCGTCTGAGCAAACTGAAATGTCTAAAACCTGTAGCACAAATCCACGACCTTCTGATAAGTTCCATTTAGACTTTGCTTGACAATACAATAGCTCCCTGTCGTCTTCCTTATAAGAAAATGATCACAAACACAAGAGGCCATTACTGGCATACAAGTTGTCTTTCTGTCGATCATCATAGGCCTCTAACTAGTTCCTGGCCATAAACAAGAATAATATAAGCACGCAAATCGGGGAGCCGAGTTCGAATTCCAGTTGAATTCCTTGCATTCACTTACGCACAAATACCGTTAGGAAATGTATTAGTCTGTCTCTTCCATCCAGTTATGGGATAAATAATAGGAGAGATTGGGTTCTATAGCCTTGGCTGGCAACCAGTCTATCGAAGAAAGCAATGGCAACCTACTGCGGGATAATCTTCTTCCCAGACAGTCATGTCTCTTTCGACACGTATGGCACTTAACTGACAGGGTGTGATGAATAAATTCTCGATGATGAATAATATTTTTTAATTCGCACATACACGTTTTTTTTGTTTTTGTTTTTTGCTGTTTGTTTTTTGTTTTTTTGGGGTTTTTTGTCGACAGCACCGTATAGTAGGGTCAGTTGGGCACGGTTTGTGAGAAAAAGAGCACAATGACATAATAACACTGCAGAGGATTGGGAAAGAGTTGGATGAGTCTGGTGGTGATTAGCTGTTAGAAGTGATCTCTAATGATGGCAACGTTATGCCTCTCATCTTCTTCCCACAGGGCTCAGGCTCAACACGGAAACCTACACCAAATGCTTTGAGGAGGTAGTGCTGTCCTAGGTCAAGAAGCTGGAAGAACCTATGTCTAGTAACATGACTCTGCACCATGCCAAACAAGCAGGAGAACTTAGCCATGGCTGACAGACAATTTATGCGATCACATCAGCCCATTCATCTGGCCACCTAATTTCCCCAACTGCAACTTTTCTTGATTATAATGTTTCGGGCGAAGTTGAGCGAGAGATCATAACACAAGTCCTTGTAACATTAAAGATGAACTGAAAGCAAAGTTTATTGCCTCATTCAGCCTCTTAAATAAGGAGACGCTACAGAAGAGTGGCAAAAGATTCCGAAGTCGTCCGGAGGCCGTGGTTGAAGCCAATGGCGGTTTTATTGAACATATTTACTCTTTAGTATTTCAAGATATTTTTGTGTAATTTGGTAAATATATCTGTTTAAAAAAGATTTCAATGTTACTTTAATGTAATTTAGAGGACAATTTATCTATCTCGCCCTTTACCTGTCACTGATTCATTGTAGGATTTTTTTCATCTAAGCAACGTGATAACGCGTTATAGAAATTGAAAGCAAATGAAAAAAATGTTCATGAGGAGAAAAGACAATAAAAGAACAGAGTTCAGAAAGACAAAAGATGACGAGTGATGTTGCATTTAATTTTGCGAAGATCGTTATTGAGAGGAAAGCAAGAATCAGGAAAGAGTTCCGGAGTTGAGAAGTGCGAGAGAAGAAACTATTAGAATAGAACTGACGGCTATTTCTAGCCATCTCAACTGTAAAATAATAAAACCTAGTTTCTAATCTAGTCAGTTAAGCACAATATATGATATACGCTTGGACGATCATGTCACTTTCGAGACATGACTGATTGGGCAGAAGTTTTGTCGAAGAAGGTTGCCATTACTTTCTGCGGTAGAATGGTTGCCAACCAAGGCTACAGAACCCAATCTCTCCTCCTATTCAGCCTATAGATAGGGGTAGAAGAGATGGATTATATGATTATAGTAATAAGTAGTAATAAGTGGGGGATCATTTTATTACTTCATAACAACAGAAAACTGATCCCCCACTTTATGTTCAGTAGAAGCTTTAATTATCTTCAACTATTATATTTAGTCAGTTGGTTAAGTGCCATACATGATACACGCCTTGGGCGATCTTGTCTTGAAAAATACATGACTGACTGGGTAGAAGGTTTTCCTGTAGTAGGCTGACATTATTTTCTGCGATAGACTAGTTGCCAACCAAGGATAAAGAACCCAATCTGTTCTGTTATTCAACCTAGAGCTGGAGGGAGAAGAGATGGATTAATCTCTTTCCTAAATGTATTAACGCATAAGTGAATGCAACGATTTCAACTGGAAATCGAACACGATTTCTCGTTCAGCGCCGATATCCACTGCACTACAAGGCACATCAAATCTAGTACTACGCTTAACTTCATGCGGCCGATGAATAAAAAATGAAAGAGCAATTGACAAGAATTCTTCTTCTTCTTCTTCTTCTTCTTCTATGTGCCCTGGCTTCTTCTTCTTCTTCTTCTTCTTCTTCTTCTTCTTCTTCTTCTATGTGCCCTGGCTTTCCGTGTCTACCTATCCCTGGTGGCTCTTAGCACGTGTTCTCCTGTTACACCACACAACCCTCGTTCTGTGATCCACCTGATCAGGTTCTTCAAATATCTTATCCGCTGCTTTTTCCTGTCTCCTTTTCCTTCTTTCTGGCCTGTTAGTATAAAGTTCTCCAAGCCCTCCTTCCTCATTGCGTATATCAGGTCAGAACCGTTAACATTAATGACATTGTATTAGATTTTCTCAAGAATCTCGAGATTTACAAAATAAACATCAGATCAGCAATATTCAGTTCATGATGGACTGGCGAGAAAAAAATGTCTAACATGACGCAGTGACTCAACTTTCCTAGCAGAGAGAATCATTCCTCTACATGTCAGTGTAAAATGTTAGCCTGAGAAGGTGTAATGAGTGTAGCAACTACCATGCTGACTGGTTCTCTAAGACAAAAGACAGCAATTTCATTTTGGAGGCGTAATAATTTACAAGCCATTACTTGCCCCAGTTAACAACTGATTGTAGGTTATTTTCAACATGAGCTGCCAATTTTAATTCAATGAACCGATCGAACTTATTATGAAGTAATTATTTAGGTCATTTGAAAACATATCGGAGCGCAAGAGAAAAGTCGCATTATCATTATCATGTTTTCCTAGATAAGTAAGCGCCTCTTGGAAGATAAGTGGAACACGGTCCTCCTACTTCAACTGTGTGTTCCTATGCTGAGTTGGAAGATAAGGAACAATGTAGTCCCAATGATAGAGCCCTGGAGGACAACTGCATTAATGTAAAAGGATCTAGAAGAGTGGCTCTTCAATATGATTTTCATTACAAGATTTATTAAAATGTTTGGATGAAATAAAAAATTACCCCGGAGACATATGGTGTCTCCGGGGTAATTTTTTATTTGATCCAAACTTTGGCAATTAGAATTATTTAGCAGTGCACAATTTTTTTCACTTCCTATGTCAAATTTTAATTCGTCACGTTAATGGTCTCGATACATCAGAAAGTGTAAGAAGATTATTAAGATTTGGCGTATGCCGCGTAACAGTACGTTAGTTTATCTAGTTATATTTCACTTGAGGTATGTTCTCAAATACCTGGTGCACCATTTTTACGCAATGTTTGTGTAGATAGATGGGCAGGTATACTATCAAATTATCGTACGAACGCAGTGGCCGTTCTGAAAAAAAAAACGAGTTACGGTAAGCTTTCAAATGATGTACATCTTCTTACCTTGGGAATTGGTAGAAGTAGCCATGCTTACATCCACATGAACCCGATCACTTTAAAAGTAGTAAAAAATAAATTTTGAGGAGGGTGTTGATTTACGAGGGAATCTTACCAAAGTGCAACCAAATATTAGCGTTCTTCGTATAGATCATCCACACTCCCCCCGTTCTCATTAGAAATGCCAGATGATCAAGGAAAAAGCTAAAAGCAGTTGCGTTTGCCTACAGGCTGAGACAGTTGTGCTTTTCTCAACTGATGAGAGAAATCCGTCTCGAAGCGCAGTAGAAAAGTCGCATTGTCAGGTGTTGTTTTCCTAGATAAATCGGCGCCACTTGGAAGATAAGCGGAACGCAGTTCTTCTACTTCAACCATGTGGCCGTATGCGAGACTAAATGAAAATGAAACGCGGTCGAGTTTTAATCCTAGCTAAAGTAACCGGATGTCTAATCGTACTGATAAGCTGTGATATAGCGAAACAGATCTGTCTGCGGATGACTATATATACATAACTAGCAGTATAGCCCGGCGTTGCTCGGGTGTAATGAAAGCTTTAAAGCTAATCCATTGTCCTGGAGCTCAGAATCAGCCTAAAGAATATTTGTGTGAAGTTTGATGAGAATCGGATAAAAATTGTAGATTTGTATAAAGGACATACAGACAGATAAACAGACACACATAAACATCTTGCCTTATATATATATATATATATATATACTAGCCGTATAGCCCGGCGTTTCTTGGTGTAATGAAAGCTTTAAAACTAATCCATGGTCCTGGAGCTCAAACTCTTTGGACGTTGGCACAAAAGACGAAAAAGCAATAATTCTAAGCGAAACCGTAGACTGAAAGAAAAATGAATGGATGTAAGTTGAATTTTGATTTCCTGGTATCGATATCAAATAAGTTTTTTCGTCGTAAACTGAATTTTGAAGGCTAAATAAGTTCTCTGAGTAAATGGTATCAACTACAATTATACTTACTTAGAGCCAAACCCGAAGCAAAACTAAACTAAAAGGGCTGAAAAAATACAGACATACAGACAGATAAACAGACACACACACAAACATCTTGCCTTTTATATATATATATATATATATATATATATATATATATATATATATATATTATCGATTTTCTGCACTATTGTAAGAACTGCAACATTGAAACTTCTGAATATCGTTTCTTATGTCTTATGTCTTGTGTCTATGAGTGTATCAAATTTGATTAAAATCGGACCACTCCTTATATAACCCGATTTTTTCGATATTTGTCGGGGGTACCTCGACACAAAACCTAACTAAGAACACTCGCAGACGGTTATAGTACAACTGTTTAAATTTTCAAGAAAATAGGTTCAGCCGTTTTGGAGTCTATAGGTAACGGATACACACATACACACACACACACACACACACACACACACACAGACAATGTTCCATTTATATATATATATATATATATATATATATATATATATATATATATATAATCGATTTTCTGCACTATTGCAAGAACTGCAACCTTGAAACTTCTGAATATCGTTTCTTATGTCTTTGTCTATGAGTGCATCAAATTTGATTAAAATCGGACCACTCCTTCTATAATCCGATTTTTTCGATTATCGATTTTCGATATTTATCGGGTGTACCTCGACACAAAACCTAGCTAAGAGCACTCGCAGACGCTTATAGTACAACTGTGTAAATACACACACACACACACACACACACACACACACACACAGACAACGTTCCATTTATAAATAAGTTTAGATAAGATTTTTTTAAACTAGGTTTAAAGTCTGCGACAGTTTTGACTTTTTTACCTTAAATAGTTTAATGAACTGCAATCTTTCTTATTGTTAGAAGACATCGACACACTTTTCGCGTTCTGCCACCATTTTGATAACTGTGGATCGACGGACTGGGAAAATTTAGGGTTGATTGTGGTTATTATACAGAGGCAACCTTGTTTTCTTCATGGAGATGCGTTTTTAACGTTTCTTATTGCTGTGGTACATCTTGATCGCTTGATTCATGATTACGTGAAAGATTTTGTGTCTTGTAATCAAGGACACCAAATTTCTAATTTATTTCTTTTTGTTATATGCATACGCGCGCGCGCGCACGCACACACACACACACACACACACAGGCATACATAAATACATATATTTATGCATGTATATATGTTCAAGGCAATGAATATATGGCAGAAAATTTGTTGTTTAATAGACTTGGCGAGTTATCTTCTCCTTAGCAGCCATCTTCAATATTGAATATTGATTATCTACAAAAAATATACAAATAAAAAATAAAAATGAAATTTGTATGCGTAGATGTTCTTTTTCAAGGACATTCGACCATTCACCATTTATATTGATCGACTTTTTTGTTCAGTCCCCAAAATGTCTACCGAACGCATCGTACAAATGACTAAAGCAGAAAATGATTTACTTGATTTCTTTAACTGAGAGAGAGAGAGAGAAAGAGCGAAAAAGAGTGAGAAAATGAAAGAATACACTTTCTTTCATTTCTTCTCTCTCTTCTTTATCTGTCTCTCTCTCTCTCTTTTTCTTCTTTCTTGATTTTTCTTCTTTTCAATTTTCATTTCTTTCTTTCAGTTTCGTCTTTTTCTTTCTTTATTCATTTATGTTTTAAAATTTTTGTTTAAATTGTTTTTTTTTCTTTCAGTTTTTTCTCTTTCAATTTTTCTCTCTTTTTTTTTTCTTTCATGCAATGACGCAAGTATTCGTCAGAAAATTAAGTGCGCATGCGCGAATTTTCTCAACCGTCCATTCTCTTCCGCCCTAACAAACGCTTGTGCATTTTTTTATTTTATTTTAGTGAACATGCAATCAATAGATGAATCGAAATTTTTCGGTGAAGATTCCGAAGGCACTGGACACTGTCAAAATACCTTATATTCTAAATCCTCCTACTTATAATTTTTTGGTCATGCTGCTCTCTAACATTTCCTCTCCTTAATCTATTTTGTACAGTAACTAATATTAATGTTGGTTTTGTATCAAGAATTTTCAGTATGAACAGAGATTCACTCGTAGTTTTTTATTTGTTATTGTTTTTAAACAAAAATGGCGGAGTACAATTTATTCGTGTATTATACTAAAATATATGATTTTATTATCATTTTTGTCACCGGTATGTTTAATGATTGAAACCTGAACTAAAATCTATGAATATTTATCATCAATAACGAATGAAGCTGTATCATAGAGAAGAAAAAGAATTGGTTTAAAATCAGCGTCTTTACCCGATGAGCTATGGCTTTCGACCAAACAAAAAAAAAACATGCTATAATTTAAGTATTAGAAGAATGCATTCTGCTTGTGGGTGGGGAGGTGAGAATATTTGAGGGGATGTTTGGGGAATTAAAGGAAAGGAAGGAATCAGCCAGAAATTGGAAATCCGATTTTTATTGTTGTTGTTGGCCGATTATTTTTCTCAAATGATTTTTGACGATCAATTAGGATTGAATGTTGTAACTAGTGCATGAATTGAAATTGATGAGAAGTGAAAAAGAAGAAATAATTAGGAAAAGAAAGAAAAGTCTGCAAGAAAAAGAAAATGACAAAGAAGAAGACAAGATGGTAAAAAAGAAAAAGAATGAAAAGATAGAAAAAGAAAAGAAAACATAAAAAATGTAAAGAGGCGCCTTGACGTGGTGCAATGGTTAGCAGGCTTGTCTTGCTAACAGAATTACGACTGAGTAGCAAATTCAATTTTCACTGCGTGCACATATACTTTCGACCTTGTGCCACATCTAAGCTACGCTTAGAAAATTACCATTAAAAATGAAATGAGAAAAAAAATGAAACAAGTGATGGAGAAAGAGTAAAAAAAAGGTGAAAAGAAATAAACAGGTAAAAAAGAAGAAAAAAAAGAAGAAAAAATTTAAAAAAAGAAAAAAGAAAAGAAAAAAGAGAAAAATTACAAAAAATAACACAAAAGACAAGATAACACGGAAAAAAAGGAAAAAGAATATGAAAAAGGAATATTTAAAAAAACGTAAAAAAGAAAGAAGAGAAAAGAACAAAAACGAAAGAAGAGAAAAAGAAACGAGTAAAAGAAAAAAGAGATACAAACGGAATATTAAAAAAAAAGGGTAAAAAATAAAAATAAAAAATAAAGGAGGAAATGAAGTCGAACAAAGAAAGAAAATAGCGAAAAATAAACAAGAGAAAAAGAAGTAACAGCAAGAGAAAAAAAAAAACAGAAATAAAATCAAAACCCGCCACTCTACCTACTTCTGAAGGAAGAACTGAAAATCAAGTCAATAAAAAAGAGAATGAAGAAAGGAATATATGTTTGCACATTAACTGCAGTAGAATTGTCATTTAGAATTAAGAAAGAGATAATGACATTTGAAAAGGTTTCAGTAATATCTCGTTGAGACTTCTAAAATTATCCCTTTGTGCATTCCTTCAGTCAGTCAGTCAAGTCAGTTAAGTGCCATACGTGATACACACATTGGGCGATCATGTCTCGATCGTGACTGACTGGGCAGAAGATTATCCCGCAGTAGGTTGCTATTGCTTTCTGCAGTAGACTGGTTGCCAACCAGGTCTATAGAACCCAATCTGTCCTGTTATTTGACTCTTAGCTAGAGGAGAAAGAAATGTATTACATTATTTAGTAAATAGTGGGTGATCAGTTTATTACTTCATAACAATATAAAATTGATCCCCCACTTTATGTCCAGAAGAAGCCTTAATCATGTCTCCAACTATTTTATTCAGTCAGTTAAGTGCCATACGTGATACATGTTTTGGGCGATCATGTCTCGAAAAAGACATAACTGACTGGGCAGAAGATTATCCCGCATTAGTTTGCCATTACTTTCTGCGGTAGACTGGTTGCCAGCCAAGGCTATAGAACCCAATCTGTCCTGTTATTTAAAACCATAACTGGAGGGAAGAGGCGGATTAATACCTTCCCCAAGGGTACTTGCACGTAAGTGAATGTAATGAATTCAGCTGGAATTCGAACTCAGCTACCCGATTTCACGTTCCGAGCCGATATCCACTCCTTCGGTAGGTAATTCAAATCTGTCAATGCGGCCTCCATAGACGAATTTGGCAAAGGCGCATTTCGGTTAAAGAAATTTATTTTTCTTTATGCGCCGTGTCCTTTCAGGACGTAGCCGATCATGGACTTCCACTTGCCCCTATCCCTTGTCGCTCTTAATATTTTCTCTCTTGGTATCTTTCGCAGACCCCACCCCGCCATCGACCAACTGAAGCCTATTAAGTAGGTCACGCGCGGCTTCCCCCCCTCTCTCTCTTTCTCTCTATCCGTCCTGTGAATATCAGGTTCTCCAAGCCTTTCTTCCACATTACGTGTCTCAAAATCCTTAGTTGTCTTTTCCTGATGCTAAATATAAGTTTTATTTTCGTTTCTATTCTCCCCAAAACCTCGTCGATGTTCGTATGTTCTGTCTGTGGCATCCTCAACATCCTTCTGCAAAACCACATTCTTGTTGCATCCAGTCTCTCCTTCCTCCTTCAGGAGACCGTCCAGCATTTTTAGATATTATTTACCTAAAAGACAAGTTGATACAGGTTCGACTCTTGCTGGATGCACAATGCTTTTTTAGTAGCACTTCACTATCTAGTTTGTTATTAATTTCACCGTTTAAAAAACAAAAAACGAAAAAAAAAGGATAGCAACGAACCCCCTAAAAATACCGTTTATACAATAAAAAATGATTATAGCAATAACAGATGACGTTGATAACAATAAAAAATGACGTTTTTAGCAATAAAAATGTTCATAGTAATAAAAAAAATGACGTTTACAGCAATAAAAAATGACGTTTTTACCAATAAAAGATGTTTATAGTTATAAAAAATGACGTTTACAGCAATAAGCAGTGACGTTTTTAACAATAAAAAATGACGTTCATACCAATAAAAATGGCGTTTATAGTAATAAAATGGGTTTTCTAACCTAGGTAATCGGTTCGTGTCTCTTTCCTGACACCGTTACTGTTTCCCTGTGCCTTTTTTATAAATATTTTCATGATGATTGTTCTGATGAAGTTTCCTCTATATTACCTAGACTTTTTGAATTTACAATAGTAGATTGGAGAAACAATTCTGAGAGAAATAAAATCCTTGCTAGGAATCATCATTGGCGGCTACAATCTCAACAGTATAAGATACGCAGATGACACAGTGTTGATAGCAGAAACGGAAAGAAAAATGCAGGACCTTTTATGGAAGGTAGCAAGTGAAAGAGAAAAGAAAGCAATAACTTCAAGAAAACTTAATGTATGATCATCGGTAAAAAAAAAGTAAAACAACGCAGAAGCTACCTCACGAGTTTAAGTAAATGGACGGCGGAACAAGGAGAAATTTATTTAGAGTCTGAAAAGACTGAAAATTGTGGAAGGTTTGGAAAAGAGACACGACACAGGAAGAAGAAGAAGAAGTCAAGAGCGGCATTAAATAACGATTGACATAGGCATTTAATTTTTTAAAGATCAAAGTTGACTGGAAAGCATGTATCCGTAAGAATGTTCCACAAGCGAGAATTGCGAAAGAAGAAACTGTTAATATAGAACTTACGGTTTAAACTGTAAACTGATGAAACATGGTTGCCAATTTACTTCTTACACTATTTACATTATTCAGACTATTGTCGTCATCATTGTTGCCATTTGTACGACGTTTTGGCCGTTGTACGCTTCGGCCTTCTTCAGGTGCTAGGAATCTCGAACGATCACTGGGTATATTATTCTCATTCTTTGTGCGAAGCCTCTTTTGGTAGTCATGAGTTATCTCCCTTTAACCCAGCTCTTACTTGTTCATCTTGCACTACTACTTTTTCTATCTGCTGTGTCCCTTCAGGACGTAGGTGATCATGGACTTCCACTTGCCCATGTCTATTGTCAATTTTAATATTTTTTACTTTTGGTATCTCTCGCAAAGCCCGGTCTCCCATTCATTATCAAATATGTCTCGCGCTGCTTTTCCATGTCTCTCTTTCTTTTTATCCGTCCTGTGAGTATTAGATTCTCCATGCCCTCTATTCTCATTACGTGCCCCAGGAACCGCATCTCTTACTTCCTGATGTTAAATATGAGCTTTTTTCTTGGTTGCACCCTCTACAACACCTCACCGTTGCTCACATGCTCAGTTCATGGTCTCCTCAGCATTCTTCTGTAGAATCACATTTCTGCTGCCTCAAGCCTCTCCTTCATCCTTGAAGATATCGTCCAAAATTCGATGTCATACAGAAAGCGAGATATCGCATAACAATCCATCACTCTTCTCTTTGTTTCCATTGAGATTTTCCTGTTTCTCGGTACTCTGGTTAGCTTTTGGGTTCTTCTTTTTGCTGATGACCATACATTCAATTTTCTTGAATTTCATGCTCAGTCCTTCTCGCTTCAATTTTTTTTAATTTCATCCTCAGTCCTTCTCGACAACCTCGACATTTTTGGAAAAGACATTAGGATAAACAAGATTCTATATTGGCAGACAACTGCTTGCGTACGGATAGGAAAAAAATCAGCAGGTACACAAAAATAGAAAGGGGCGTAAGACAAGGATGTATTTTCTCGCCGGATCTATTCTAAGTATATAGCAAAGCAATTCTAAGAGAAATAAAATCCTTGCCAGGATTCATCACTGGCGTCCTCTTGTTTCGCTTTTTTTTTTCTTCTTATTCTTTCACAGTTAGTAACCCATTGAGTGTTAGTCGCTTTATTGCCTTGTTTGAAATGAGTAAATATTTTTAGTAAGTTAATCTTAGCTCAACAAATATTTTTGCAGGTACTTAGTGAGAATCAAAGCTTAATCTAATTTTATTTATTTTTACCGGAAGTCTGTGTTAACCATTGTGCCAAGTAAACACGTTTTGACGACACCAAAAGAGAAAGGAACATCAGAGTTTCTTTCTTCTTGAAGTGGCAACCAGGTCATATTTATAATAAAATCTAACAGTCTACTGTAAAATTTCTATCTATATTCCTGAGATTAAGTATTGTAACTATCTACACTATTTAAATTGTTCTGTTGTCCTATTTATTTATGGCCATATCCACGACGTTTCGGCTATTGTACGCCCCGACCTTCGTCAGATGATATTTGTTGGGATTTCAAACCCTTCATTTAATCCATGGAGATAGATTGTTCTAATTCCACGTGCCATGGCTCAATTTTTCTAGTTAAACCGCCTTGATAACTCAAATTCTCCTCGCTGAGGCCAATGTTTGAACCCACAACTCTTTGGCTCAAGTCAGTTTTCGTATCCATCAAAAACGCTAGGCCATGTGTCCTTGGTTGATTGATCAAAAAGTGACTTGACCAAAGGAGTTGTCATCTAACCTCTGGCCTCGACGGACAGAACAAAAAATTGGAGAGTTATCGAATTTAGTCAAATTCACTAAAACTGTGATCAATAAAGGCATGATACGTAGCTACCGCCGTGGATTATAAATTAGAAGGTCGGTTCGTAGTTCCAGCAAATATCACCTGAAGAAGGCCGGAGCGTACACCGGCCGAAACGTTGTGAATGTTACAGTGAAGATGAGGACAAGAGTTCGAACAATGTAAATAGTGTAAAATCATTAAAATAAAAACTGAATTATATTTTTCCATATTGATCGCTAACAATTTTTGCAGAGAAAAGCACTGTTTTTATTTTGTTAAAGGACAGATTGTCTAACAGAACATATGTTATATATTTAAGAGCGTTCTCTTCAACACTTATGCAGGTTATTGTATCAACGAAATGTGCTTGTATTCTTTTTTTTTTTTCATTGGAATATACCTTCAAAAAGCTAAGAAAGTATTAAGAAAGACGAAAATTTCGCTAAAAACAAAGAAAGGAATACTGAACTGCTAAGTAATATCAACCATATAGCAGTGAATGCTGGACAATTTTTTCATAGATGAAGAAGCAATTAAGTACTTGTTATGCTGCCCTTCTACGAGGAATGAACTCTTCCTCTTACTAGATATTTTTTTTTAATCATATCACCCCGAGCATGGCGGTAACGCCACTGATGTGCAGGGAGCTACATAAGAGTAAAAGCACTAGATAGAAGAAAGCAAAGAGAAGGACAAACCATTTAGAAAGGAGCAAGAGAAGGGATGGATACAGGTGTGATGACAGTTGCAGAGGTGGAGAGAAAGGAAAGGATATACAGGGTGGAGTGAAAAGAACTAGGGTCAAGTGGTTAAGAGATGAGTATTGACCTTGTATTTGTAATTCCTGGAGATTGTAGCCGTCAGGAAAGCAACAGTAAGGAAGCGAGTTCCACAGGCGGAAAGTGCGAGGAAAGAAGCTGAAGGAGTAGAACAGTCGTCCGCATTTGGCTAATCTCACTGTGAATGGGTGAGACCCAGTTGCCATTCTGGTTGCACGAATAAACACCTGTTGCGGAGGCACCAGTGACTTAAGTTCGTTGGAGCAGAAACCATGGAAGTATTTATAGAACAGACAAAGGGAAGCCACATCCCGTCGGTGGGAAAGTGGCTGTAGTCGAGCCGCCAAGTCGGTACCCATCACATTACTGACTTGAAGCAACAGAAATGTTGTTCTACCGAAGAATGCAGAGAACACCATGGACCAAACATTTGAGCAACGGCGACGTTTTAGAGAAAATAGTAACAAAATAGAGACTTGTAATTAACATCAGGAAAAGTCAGTTAATACTTCTAGTACACGTAATAAGAAAAGAGGGCTTAGAAAATTTGATACTCACAGGACAGATTGAAGGCAATAGTGTCAGGGTAAAACAACCTAGGAAAAATTACTAAAAAAGAATTATTAAGCGCTATAACGGAGAGCAAATGCTTCGGTGTTTTGATCGTTAACGTCCTGAAGGGACACGGTAGGTAGCAGAAGAAGAAGGAGATTGTGAGTGTTAACTGAATTTGTCATTAATTAAATCTAAACTTATTTATAAATGGAACTTTGTCTCTGTGTGTGTGTGCGTGTGTGTGTCTGTGTGTGTGTGTCTGTGTCCGTTACCTATAGACTCCGAAACGGCTGAACCGATTTTCTTGAAAATTTACACAGCTGTACTATAAGTGTCTGCGAGTATTCTTAGCTTGGTTTTGTGTCGAGGTACCCCCGATAAATATCGAAACTCGATAATCGAAAAAATCGGGTTATAGAAGGAGTGGTCCGATTTTAATCAAATTTGATACACTCATAGACAAAGACATAAGAAACGATATTCAGAAATTTCAAGGTTGCAGTTCTTACAATAGTGCAGAAAATCGATAATATATATATATATATATATATATATATATATATATATATATATATATATATATATATATAAGGCAAGATGTTTGTGTGTGTGTGTCTGTTTATCTGCCTGTATGTCTGTATTTTTTCAGCCCTTTTATTTTAATTTTTGCTTCGGGTTTGGCTCTAAGTAGTTATAATTGTAGTTCTTAGTCTCAGCCATGATACCATTTACTCAGAGGACTTATTCAGCCTTCAAAATTCAGTTTACAACGAAAAAACTTATTTGATATCGATACCAGGAAATGAAAATTTGATTTACATCCATTCATTTTTCTTTCAGTCTACGGTTTCGTTTTAACTGGAAACAACTATTGCTTTTTAGTCTTTCGTGCCAACGTCCAAAGAGTCTGAGCTCCAGGACAATGGATTAGTTTTAAAGCTTTCATTACACCCGAGCAACACCGGGCTATACTGCTAGTTACATTATATTTATAACATACAGAGGTCGATATTTCAACGGTGTCTATACTGCTTATTTATGTACATCCTATCTTCAGTTTACAGGTAATCATGTTCGGACAAGAGAAGGCAGATCACGAATGAGTCAGATGAAAAACCAACCTGATTTACTGGCTTGGAAAAAACATCTCCTGCATGCTTTTGTTTGTTTCTGCCTAGAAAAGAGGAAGGGGAAATTAATTTGCCGTTTTTATTACTAGTTTGAAACCAACGCCCTTTACTTTATTTTCTTTGAATTGTCATGCCTTCTTAAGAACGATAGTAGAATGATTTTCCATTTCCCTTCGTCATGGTTTAGAATTTTCCTTGTCTTGGACAAATTGTTACCGAAAACAACCATTCTATTTAACCAAGTTCAGAGCGATAAAAAAACCCAATTCATTTGTTCCCAATGAACAAAAATAAAAATTGATTTTTAAAATTATTAAAAAGCCAACTTGTACATTTTCAAAAATGTTGTTTAAAGACTAGACATTTCTTTTTATATTTTACAAAGTGCTTCGGTTAAATCGTTGATCTGCGTTAGTCAGGTGTATGCTCGGTGTTTGCGAACGCAGCATGCCATGCTTGAAACTGAACCCTGATCGACAATCCCACTTTCTGCGCCAATGACCATTAACGCCACCTGTACAAAGAAGCAGTTGTTATCAAGTAGGAACAGAAAGGAAAACAATTGTTTGGCTATCCTCACGGCATAAATTGGTTTTAACCCGGCCATGTTTGTTTTATTAGTCTCTCGTGAATCGTTGATTTGTCATGATGGGTTTTTAGAGATATGGAGATCTATTAGCGTTACTAATTTCTACGGCAAATGAAACATAACGGATAGGGTTAGGGTTTGCAATGGTTACCGTAGTAACGAAGAATACCTGACCTAAGTGAAATTGTATTAGTCTATTAGCAAGGCGGGGTTTGAAATCACTACACATGTAATTGTGTGTACAATGGGAATTTGTCAACTATTGTTCTACAGTAAGCCCCCCCAACGAAAACCTTTCCGCAAACCTTGCTGTCACATCTTGTCTAGTGTTCCTGCTGTATATTTATAATTTCTTGATAAAATCTAAAGAAGAATCTGCAATGTTATCGTTCCTAACATGGCCTATCGGCTTCATCACTGTAACGTAGGTTCTCTGTGTTTTCTCTATAAATACTTTCATGGTAATTTTTCTGAGGAACTTCCCACTGTGGTACCTAGACTTTATGAATTTAAGCGCAGTACTAGATTGGCGGTTAGGTCTAATCATTTTACAGTTGAAATTACTAGATATAACCGTAAGTTCTATGCTAACAGTTTCTTCCCTTGAACTTCTCGCTTGTGGAACTTTCTTGCTTCTTACTTTCCTGTCAAATTTCATCTCCAAATATGTAAATGCCATGTCAATCATTAACTTCTAAATTTCCATTGCCTTTTCATTTAATAGACTTACACCCGCTAACACTCCGTAACCTCTTGCATTGTAGTGGCTTTATTGCCTAGCTTGGGATGACAGGATTTAAAAAATCTGCAATTGCTATCATAATTCTTGTTTTCAGTTAAATAAGTAAGTCAGTTAAATGCCATACGTGGTACACGCTTGGGTGATCATGTCTCGAAAGAGACATGACTGACTGGGCAGAACATTACCCCACAGTAGGTTGCCATTACTTTCTGCGGTAGATTGGTTGCCAGTCAATGCTATAGAACCCAATCTGTCGTGTTATTTAATCCATAACTGGAGGGAAGAGACGGATTAATACCATTCCCAAGTGTATTTGCGCGTAAATTAATGCAAGGAATTCAACTGGAATTCGAACTCGGCTCGCTGTTTTTTCGTTCGGAGCCGGTACCAACTGCACCACAAAAATTATTAAAAAGTAACTGATTTTTTTTCAATGAATGTTCTCTTTCTTTCTAAATTTGATATGTTTAACGAAACGTTTCGGCTAAATTCTTATTCTGTCTTCGTCAGATATATATCCCTTAAGAAATGTGGAAAATACTTTCAAGCAAAAACAAAACGAGAGTAAAAAAAAAAAGGAACGAATTAACATATCAAATAGATTGCAGCATCTCTTAGGTATCCAGGTGAACCTACAGGTATCCAGGTTACTCAGGTACCACAGCGATTCCACATTATACTCAGGGGAATTTCTGATAAAGTAGAAGAATTAACATCATCACATGCGTTACTGTTTGGAGTCACATGTTTATTTTGCTTGTTGGAATTTCAACCAATACATCCACCAATGTCCTTGCTGTGGCATTAATCGAGAGACACTAAATTATATATATATATATATATATATATATATATATATATATATATATATATATATATATATATATATATATTTTAAAACGCTGGTTAAAACATACCTGGTTCTTTTTGACGAGTAACGCAGAAAGCCATATAACTTGGTTCAATGGAAGAAACGGGCAAGTGACACAAAAAAGGAATGAGGTTGGTGATAGAAGTTTTTTTGTGTCACTTGCCCGTTTCTTCCATTGAACCAAGTTATATGGCTTTCTGCGTTACTCGTAAAAAAGAACCAGGTATGTTTTAACCAGCGTTTTAAAATATATATATATATATATATATATATATATATATATATATATATATATATATATATATATATATATATATATATTGAGTTCTTTCGGTGACTGGCGTGTATATACACTGCTTATATACAACCCGTTAAAATTTCCCTACTCTGATTCCATGAGACTATGGCTTAGGGGGCACCGACTCCGACTGACGCCAAATCGGTTAAGTTTCGATCCCGGCCGGAAGTAATTGGATGTGTCTAGCCACACTGATGAGCTGTGATACAGCCAAACAGGCTTGTATGTGGATGACTAATATATGTATATATATTTCTTTTGTGAACGAGTTATTACGTGACCTATGTTTCTACCATGAGTGGTGTCTTCTTTGATTGAACTTTGTTGACAATGCATGTCTCGAACTGACATGTTGAAATAGCTATCCCCACTATGTGTAATCTGAATTTACAGATAAATAAATAAATATCTGCTCTGAAAAATTAAATTACTTTTACATTGAGCTCTCTGTTGGATCAGTTTTAATATTTAAACGATATTACTAGGATCCTCTTGGATTAATTACCAATCATATCCTGGATATTTTACCTAAATATATATATATAATACGCTGCTTATATATAGCAAGCTAAAATGTTCCACCTTAGATTCCATGTGCTTATGGGTTAGGTGTTTGCAACTCCGACTGACACCAAATCGGTTGAGTTTCGATCCCGACAGTAGGCAAGTGGATGTCTAGCTCAAACTGAGGAGCTGCGACACAGCCTTTTATGTGGATTATTTATATATATATTTCCCTCCTGTTACACTCAGAAGTTTGGATTATTCTGTTTTTTTTTGTTTTTTTTTTTTTTATATATCTTGATGTAAGATTCTCAATAATAGGTACATAAATATATATATATATAAATATATATGTTGTCGTCATTTTAGATGGCATATCGATATAAATATTTTTTCGTTTTTGACAGCAAAGGCCCTCTCATATAATAATAATAAATTAATTAATTAGATAAAGAATAGCTTATAAATTACTGATATGTTGTCCAAAAATTAAAGCTCAACCTACATATAAGTATATAAAATCTCAAATTCATACGTAAAAGACAGAAAATAGCTTATAAATTAAGGATCCGTGATCCCAAAAGTCATTCAACTTATACATAGAGTCTCAAAATCATGGGTTAGAAGATAGATAATAGCTTATAAATTAAGGGTCCGCGATCATATTTCACGTACAACATTTAATTATAGCAAAAAGTATTAATGTAATTAAAAAAGAAAAATGAAACTAACTAAATGAGCTAACCGGTTATTGCTCTCCACTCATCAAAACTCGATCGAAGAAAGTAAAATTTTAGGGTAGTCGAAAAATATTCAACCTACTTTTTTAGGTCACAGGTTACGTCAAAGAAGTTGATCACTACCACCACTAACGCTAAAGTGATCAACTTGCTTGACTTAACCTTTGACCTTAATAAAGATTCTTACAACCACAAATACGTCCACAAGAATTTTAACCACCGCCATAGAACATTAGAAAAACTGGTCATTTTAAAACAACTGAATAACCCTAATATATAAAACAAAAGAAGTGAATTAATGATCACATGCAAACATTGAAATAAATATCTGCTTAAATATTTAGATCCTGACTAACCTGACCTCCCTTTTCATTTTCTTTCTTTCAGTTACTTTTATTTATTCTTTTATTTATTTATTTTTTATTTATTCTCTTTCTTTGATTAATTTTCTTTTATTATTATTATTTTATTCTTATTTTGTATATATGCATGTGTATATATGTGCGTTGTGGTCCAGCGGATATCGGCTCGGAACGAGAAATGGGGGAGCTGAGTTCGAATTCCAGTTGAATTCATTGCATTCACTTACGCGCAAATACCCTTGCGAAAGGTATTAATCCGTCTATTCCTTCCAGTTATGGGTTAAATAACAAGACAGATTGGGTTCTATAGCCTTGGCTGGTTGTCTACCGCAGAAAGCAATGGCAACCTACTGCGGGATAATCTTCTGTCCAGTCAGTCATGTCTCTTTCGAGACATGATCGCCCAAGCTTGTTTCACGTATGGCACTTTACTAACTTTTTTTTCAACAGAAAATAAAATAAATAAAATAAAAAATGTTACCCCCCACCACTCACTTTTACCTTACGTTTAATATGGCCCCCAAATTATTTAATATTTACTTTAAAAAAAACTCCTACGGTTTTAATCTCATTTTTAGGTCTCGATATAAACCAAATTAAAATTATACATTTAATAAATGAAAATTGACATCCCAAATTTATAATTTATAACGAACTTAAACAAGTCAAGTACCAAAAAACAACATTCAAAACTAAAAACGGTCAGTTCATAATATACACCTGACTATTCGAATCACTATATAAAATAGTAGTGATTATACCTCGAGGAAGGAAGTCGAGTGAGCGAGTCAGTCGGGTATTTCCGGTATTGTACCGGAAGTGTTCTACTAGTCAATCTATCACGTCTCTACGATGATACTGCATACTAATTACCTTGTTCTGTATTCTACTAATCCTCATCTCTTGTAAATACTTCTCTTTCCTGTCAATACACCTACTTTTATACTATTACGTTGTTTTGTATTATTTCACATAATTCTCTTACCCGACGTAACATATATATATATATATATATATATATATATATATATATTATTTATTTATTTATTTAGAATTTATAACATAAATATGTTATAATATCACTACAAAACTAGCCATTTTGTTTCGACACTATCCGTGTCTTATCAAGTGATGAATTCAGTTTGAAATAGAAAACAAATATCATGTTTCAAAGCAAAGGTCTTGGCCTTATCTCAATTGGGTATCTCTAGAGAGGTCAGAGAAGGGACATCATCCTTGGTCAGTGACCATGCATTCATTAGATGCTCATTCATAGGCTCCATATAACCCTACATATCAGAACCATCACCGATACTTACTTGTATCCACATACACGTATGTACATCCACTTACTATGCCGATCTCTATTTTACTTAAATATTTTTGTTAAGGCCCATAGCAAATGAACTTTAGTGTCTGTTCTTGTATTCTTATCAGATCAGAGATTGCTTTGTTTTGAGTGCTCCATCCTGTCTATGTAACAACGCCTCCTTTGTTAAGGGGGTTTGGTACTCTTTTAACCTTTCGAAACCCCCAAAATTGTAATTGAATTCATCACTTGATAAGACACAGATAGTGTCGAAACAATGGCTACTTTTGTAGTGACATTATTATTATTTTTTTATCATCATGTCGCCTCAAGCAAGGCATTTTACTGCCACTGTTGTGCAGGGGTTTACATAGGAGGAAAGTTATGAGAAAGAGTGACAAGTTATAGGGGGTGTCAGGAAGTGGATAAGAGAAGGATGAAAATACTGATGAGAGTGGGGTGGACGGAGAAAAGAGCATGAGAGAGAGGAGGCAGGTTAGTGAGATAGGAGATGACTATTGACTTTACATTTAAATTCTTGGAGATTGTAGCTGTTGGGAAAGCAAGTAAACGGAAGGGAATTTCACATGCAGGAAGTGCGAGAAAAGAAGCTGATGAAGTAGAATTTGCGTTTACATTTTATTGGTTTCACAGTAAAAGGGTGGGACATAGTTGCTAATCTTGTGGCTTGAGTAAATTTATCGATAGGAGGCACCAGTGAGCTAAGTTCATCGGAGCAGAAGCCGTGAAAGTATTTGTAGAAGAAACACAGGGAAGCCACATTGCACCGATGAGAAAGTGACTGATCCGAGCTGCCAAGTCGGGATCGATCACATCACAGATTCTCTGTTGGATTTTGTCAAGGAGCCCTAGGTGGATAGCAGGAGCACCCGACCAGATATGGCAGCAGTATTCAATGCACTGGTGGATGGTAAAATTATATATGTGCAGATTTGTTTCAGGCGGGAAAAACTTCCTGGCCCGACACAGAGAACTGACTTTCTTAGCAGCGAACTTAGCTATGGATTCTATTTAGTCATACCACTTGAGGTCTGTTGTGAGAGTTAACCCGAGGCCGAGCGGTGTTTTGGTTTCAAGGAGACTAGCCAGACTCATGCTAAGAAGGAGGTTGAGCGATTGTCTGTGATTGTTAATAGATAGCAATTTCCTTTTGGAAACATTAATATTCACGAGCCATTTCTTACTCCAGTCCGCCACGAATTGAAGGTCCTTTTCAAGCTCGGCATCAAGGTTTGCTTTGTCAGCCTCGGCAGATTTTTGATCAAGGCGAGAGTAAACTGTAGTGTCGTTTATAAATTCTAAATAAATATTATTAGCTCTACTTTGTACTGAGCACTTTTTTAAGAATAGTGTTTCTTTGGATAGGGAATATTATTTTACCCATACTTACCCTATATATATATATATATATATATATATATATATATATATGTACACTACAAGCCATAATTACTCAGTTTTTTTTAAATGATGTATTTCATAATATTTTTAGTATTTATTGCCAACTGGATAATTCTAAATGAAAATAGAATGGTTCTTTAGTTCTTATTACTTTGCAAAATTTTACAATACATCCAAGAAGCCTTTTGCTTCGGCCAGCCAATAAGAAGAAGAGACTAGCATGGGGAAGAGAGCACAAAAACTGGAAACCAGAACAATTCATTTGATGCACATGTTATTGTGTAATATTAACAAAAGATTAAAAATTGTATGAAATTATTTTTTTTAACTGGTATGGCCTAATAATTATGGCCAGTAGTATATATATATATATATATATATATATATATATATATATATACACGTATAATTATAATATACACGCTAAAAGTCTGCCTTCTTCTACCGAACGCGCATAGCCCAGAGGTAAAATCGCCGACTGAAGCCAATTCGGTCGGGTTTTAATCCTGGGTTAAAAAGCAATCGGAGTCTAATGGATGGAGTCTAATCGGATGGGCTGTGATACAGCGAGGCAGATCTGTCTGCGAATATATATATCTTAAAATACTAAAGGGTAGATTTATTCAATAAAATCGAACTTAAATTCAAATCTATTAAACTGTTACTTTGTAACATACACCTGATCATTGTATAACGCATCAAACTCCGAGTCGTGCCATCGACGTAGATCAATATGTATATTTTATATATATAACTTCGTTCATACTACATTGAGCACTGTTTTTTATTATTGATCAGTTATGTGCCATACGTGATACCCGTTTTTAGGCGATCATGTCTCGAAAGAACTCTGCGGCTTGTCATTTCAAAATTCTCCTGTTAAGGATGCACCATTACTTTCTGTGGCTGGAGCGGTTGCAACCAAGGCCATCGACGTAGATCAATATGTATGTTTTATATATATAACCGTTCCTTTTACATTGAGCACTGTTTTATTAATCAGTCAGTTATGTACACATCACGTGATACCCGTTTTAGGCGATCATATCTGAAAGAGACATGACTGACAAACAGAAAGATTATCCTGGTGGTTACCATTGCCGCTGCGGTGAGCTGGATTCACCAGCCAAGGCCTCAAACGTAGATCAATACCTGTATGTTTGTATATATAACTTCGTTCATACTACGTGAGCACTGTTGTTTTATTAATCAGTCGGTTATATTGCCATACGTGATACGGGTGGGCGATCATGTCTCGAAAGAGACATGACTGACAAATGAAAAGATTATCCCGCGCAGTGAGGGTTGCCTTATTTACTGCGATGAGATGCAGCCAAAGGTATCGACGTAGATCAATATGTATGTTTTATATATATAACTTCGTTCGCTCTTCATTGAGCACCTGTTTTGTTAATCAGTCAGTTATGTGCCATACGTGATACGTTTTAGGCGTCTATGTCTCAAAAGAGACATGACTGACTAAACGAAGGATATCCGCAGTAGGTTGCCATTACCTTTCTGCGGTAGACTGGGATGCCAGCCAAGGCCATCGACGTAGATCAATATGTATGTTTTATCTTTATATAACACGTTCATACTACCGTTGAGCACTGTTTTATTAATCAGTCAGTTGTCATGCATACGTGATACACGTTTTAGGCGATCATCATCTCCCGAAGAACATGTTGGCCTGAAAGATTATCCATAGCGCAGTAGGTTGTTGTTTTCTGCGGTAGACTGGTTGCCAGCCAGAGGCTACAGAACCAAATATGTCCTATTAATTAACCCATAACTGGAGGGAAGAGACGAATTAATACTTTTCTCAAGGGTATTTGCGCGTAAGTGAATGCAGGGGATACGAATGGAATTCGAACTCGGCTCCGCGATTTCTCGTTCCGAGCCGATATCCACTGCACCACGACGCACATCCGTGACTTTTTGGAAAATATAGTAGATTGGCTTCTTGTTGCTTTTTCCACGGTTTGCCTTCTAGACTGGCTGATAATCAAGGCTAGGAAGCCCAATCTATTTTACTATTTAACACATATATATTCATTAATTCACGTAACTTCACTTCCTTTGCTTATTACATTTTTAATTCTTATTTCTAAATTTTACTTAATTTTTATTTTCATTTTCCTTTTATTATCTTTTATCTTATTTTTATTTTTATTTAAAATTTTAATTTTCCCGACCTTTTTATGAACATACAATATTTGAATATATAAATTATTAAGACTTGTGATTTACGCCCCTTTGATTTCTTCTGCATTTTATTATTTTTTATTTCAATTCTAATTTTAATTGTAATTTTAAATTTTAAATTTTAATTTAGAATTTTTATCCGCTTTTAACCGTGGAATATTTAATTTTTTAATCTTGTTATTAAAAAAAACAGTAACTTAAACTTATAAGATTTAATTCCCATGATCATCGTAAATTCAAATCTATTTAACAGTCAGAAATATGCACCCGATGATTGCATAACGCATGAAACTCAGAGCCGTGCCATAGACGAAGAATATATATATTTATTAAGATATATATAATACAGCTCTGTTCATACACTGAGCACTGTTTTATTAACATCTGAATAATAATACTATACATATGTACACACTCTTCATATATATCTTTATTAATTTACGACCTTATATATATATATATATATATATATATATATATATATATATATATAAAGTGCACATTTGTGTTGTTTGCCAACAGTATTGACAATATGATTCCAATTCAGGTGTAAATATTGTTAGACAGCAAACTGAAATCATCGATCAGGCATTGGCAAACATTTTTCGAAAATCGTCATGAGGGAACGCCAGGGTGAACACCGAAATCAACTGTCATGGCCGACTTTCTCATCAAATCTTCCACGGGAAGCAGACGACTCAGTAGCAGTCGAATTGCATATCATGTCATATGACTACCGAAACTGGTCACGAGTAACAAACACTTCATAAACAAGCTAGCCGAAATATATTTTTTCAAATGTATAAAAAGTCACGTTTGCTAACAGAGATTCCGGAATTTAGTTTAAAGTTAAATACGTAAAGAAAAATCTTTTTTGTTGTTGTTGTTGTTGTTTTTTGTTTTTTTTTGGTTTTTGTTAGAAGTGCTTCTTTCTGAATGGCGATGAATGCTGAGAAAAAAATAATGGATTGTACTTTAAATGTGCGGTTCGTGGAAAGATTTTGAGCGTGACGAGTTCAGTTCTCGGCTAGTTTATTGCATTTACTTTCACATAAATTATCTTGTGAAGGCATGAACCCATCTCTTCTCCTCCAAGCCCTGTGTTAAATAGTAAAATAGACTGGGCTTCCTAGCCTTGACTATCAGCCAGTCTAGAAGGCAAACAGTGGAAAAAGCAACAAGAAGTCAATCTACTATATTTTCCAAAAAGTCATCCCAATTCATTGATTATCAAGACATGTAAAATCTCTAAATATCCATGATAAAACACATTCTTTTCTATAGTCATATCGCCCCAAGCAAGGCATTTTACTGCCACTGGTGCACAGGGGGTTACATAGGAGGAAATTTATGACAAAGAGTGACAAGTTATAGGGGGTATCAGGAAGTGGATAAGAGAAGGATGAAAATAATGATGAGAGTGGAGTGGACGGAAAAAAGAGCATGAGAGAGAGGATGCAAGTTAGTGAGATAGGAAATGACTATTGACTTTACATTTAAATTCTTAGAGATTGTAGCTGTCGGGGAAACAAGTAAACGGAAGGGAATTCAACAGGCGGAAAGTGCGAGAAAAGAAGCTGATGGAGTAGAATTTGCGTTTACATTTTATTTGTTTTACAGTAAAAGGGTGGGACACAGTTGACAATCTTGTTGTTCGAGTAAATTCATATATAGGGAACACCAGGGAGATAAGTTCATCAGTGCAGAAGCCGTGAAAGTATTTGGAGAAGAGACACAGGGAAGCCATATTGCGCCAGTGAGAAAATGACTGTATCTGAGCTGCCAAGTCGGGATCGATCAAACGAAAGAGAGTTATTTTAACCCAGCGTTAGTTACATGGTGTGTTTTGTTACCCCAAATTTTTAAAGTACTCGTAATTCTTAGTTGGCAACTTGTTTCTTTTGCTCCCTTCGATTACTCTCCTGACTCAGTGAGGGTGTGTAGCACGCGGTATGACCCAGTTGTAGCACAGTTGTCGTGTGAGGCAGACGCCAGATCTTTACAGAAATCTTTCGGAAATCCGAGGTGTCTAACAAAGCGTTAAAATACCTGGAAGATGGTTTAAGGTCATAAAAATCATTTGCTAACTGAATAATATGAATTTACATAAATAAAAGATATTGTAAAATAAATTCTGGAAACTTTCATGCCAATCTAAATCTAAACTTGTGTGTGTGTGTGTGTGTGTGTGTGTGTGTGTGTGTGTGTGTGTGTGTGTGTGTGTGCCCGTTACCTATAGACTCCAAAACGGCTGAACCAATTTTCTTGAAAATTTACACAGTTTTACTATAAGCGTCTGCGAGTGTTCTTAGCTAGGTTTTGTGTCGAGGTACCCCCGATAAATATCGAAAATCGATAATCGAAAAAATCGGGTTATAGAAGGAGTGGTCCGATTTTAATCAAATTTCATACACTCATAGACAAAGACATAAGAAACGATATTCAGAAGTTTCAATGTTGCAGTTCTTACAATAGTGCAGAAAATCGATAATATATATATATAAAAGGAAAGACGTTTGTGTGTGTGTGTGTCTGCTTATCTGCCTGTATGTCTGTATTTTTTCAGCACTTCTATTTTAGTTTTTGCTTCGGGTTTGGCTCTAAGTAGTTATAATTGTAGTTCTTAGTCTCAGCCATGATACCATTTACTCAGAGGATTTATTTAGCCTTCAAAATTCAGTTTACGACGAAAAGAACTTATTTGATATCGATACCAGGAAATCAAAATTTGACTTACATCCATTCATTTTTCTTTCAGTTTACGGTTTCACAACTATGGAAACAACTATTGCTTTTTAGTGTTTCGTGCCAACGTCCAAAGAGTCTGAGCTCCAGGACCATGGATTAGTTTTAAAGCTTTCATTACACCCGAGCATCGCTGGGCTATACTGTTAGTTTGTCTATATTTCTGAGATGAGTTAGTATTTACAGTATTCACATTATTAGGACTATTGTCCTCGTCTTTGTTTAAATTAGATAATTCATTTTCGATAATCGGTTATTTTATTATCATATTTCTTGCATATGGTTAAGGACGTGATCGGAACTTCGACTTGGTGCACTGATGAGGAAGCTTGTCTCACTCAATCAATTACAGCTGACACGCTTAGAAAATCACGATTTGATTAAAAATGTCTTTGCCTTGAGATTGGTATGAAGTAGTTTTCTGTTGCTGTTTGATGGAAAAAATCAATAGGTAAATAAATTAACCTCTGACCTGAGACGAACCATTGTAGTAAACGATTAGTTTAAGTCCTAAATATTTTCCGTTTTTTTTTTTTTTTTGTCAACTTTATTCTTTCTTTAAAAAAGAAAAAAAAAAAAGAAAAACGGTCCAAATAAAATAGCATTACATTTTGCTCAATTATATACGGTCCTGGGCATGACGGTAAACTTCATCCGGCAGCAAGGCTTCTGATTGGGAAGTTGTGAGAAGCATGGAACCATCTCTTAATTGCTGTTGTTCTCTGGTCTGCCCTGACCCGGAGTGGTAGCACCTGTTAGGGTCTCAGCTATGGGCAAATAGTTTATCCCCAAACTGGGGTCAAAACACTATGAAAGTATAAAAATATACTTTTATAGAAATATATACATAAAAATAGACTTTTATAGAAAAATATACATTTTTTAAGGAAAAATATTACCAACAATACATTTTTGAAGAAAAAATTATTAACATAAAACATTTTTGAAGGAAAAAAACATTCTCAGCAAAACATTTTTTAATATGAAAGTAGAAGACATTTTCAGTTTTTTAAAATAAAAAAATAAAAAACAAAAAATTCATTAAAATCTGACGAAATCAACCTTCTCATTATAAACATAAAAAAATATATACCATGAAACCCCACCTTTTTGGCATTGTACGACGTTTAATAATAGATCATTCTATTTGTCTATATTTCTGAGATGAGGTAGTATTTACAGTAATTACATTATTCAGAGTATTGTCCTCATCTTTGTTGCCATTTGTACGACGTTTAATAATAGATCATTCTATTTGTCAATATTTCTGAGATGAGGTAGTATTTACAGTATTTACATTATTCGGACTATTGTCCTCATCTTTGTTGCCATTTGTACGACGTTTAATAATAGATCATTCTATTTTTCTATATTTCTGAGATGAGGTAGTATTTACAGTATTTACATTATTCGGACTATTGTCCTCATCTTTGTTGCCATTTGTACGACGTTTAATAATAGATCATTCTATTTGTCTATATTTCTGAGATGAGGTAGTATTTACAGTATTTACATTATTCGGACTATTGTCCTCATCTTTGTTGCCATTTGTACGACGTTTAATAATAGATCATTCTATTTGTCTATATTTCTGAGATGAGGTAGTATTTACAGTATTTACATTATTCGGACTATTGTCCTCATCTTTGTTGCCATTTGTACGACGTTTAATAATAGATCATTCTATTTGTCTCATTTTCAAGAGATGAGGTAGTATTTACAGTATTTACATTATTCAGACTATTGTCCTCATCTTTGTTGCCATTTGTACGACGTTTAATAATAGATCATTCTATTTTTCTATATTTCTGAGATGAGGAGGTAGTATTTACAGTATTTACATTATTCGGACTATTGTCCTCATCTTTGTTGCCATTTGTACGACGTTTAATAATAGATCATTCTATTTTTCTATATTTCTGAGATGAGGTAGTATTTACAGTATTTACATTATTCGGACTATTGTCCTCATCTTTGTTGCCATTTGTACGACGTTTAATAATAGATCATTCTATTTGTCTATATTTCTGAGATGAGGTAGTATTTACAGTATTTACATTATTCGGACTATTGTCCTCATCTTTGTTGCCATTTGTACGACGTTTAATAATAGATCATTCTATTTGTCTATATTTCTGAGATGAGGTAGTATTTACAGGATTTACACATTATTCGGACTATTGTCCTCATCTTTGTTGCCATTTGTACGACGTTTAATAATAGATCATTCTATTTGTCTATATTTCTGAGATGAGGTAGTATTTACAGTATTTACATTATTCGGACTATTGTCCTCATCTTTGTTGCCATTTGTACGACGTTTAATAATAGATCATTCTATTTGTCTATATTTCTGAGATGAGGTAGTATTTACAGTAATTACATTATTCAGAGTATTGTCCTCATCTTTGTTGCCATTTGTACGACGTTTAATAATAGATCATTCTATTTTTCTATATTTCTGAAATGAGGTAGTATTTACGGTATTTACATTATTCGGACTATTGTCCTCATCTTTGTTGCCATTTGTACGACGTTTAATAATAGATCATTCTATTTGTCTATATTTCTGAGGCTTGGTGGTATTTACAGTATTTACATTATTCGGACTATTGTCCTCATCTTTATTTGCCATTTGTACGACGTTTAATAGATCATTCTATTTGTCTATATTTCTGAGATCAGGTAGTATTTACAGTATTTACATTATTCAGACTATTGTCCTCATCTTTGTTGCCATTTGTACGACGTTTAATAATAGATCATTCTATTTTTCTATATTTCTGAGATGAGGTAGTATTTACAGTATTTACATTATTCGGACTATTGTCCTCATCTTTGTTGCCATTTGTACGACGTTTAATAATAGATCATTCTATTTGTCTATATTTCTGAGATGAGGTAGTATTTACAGGATTTACATTATTTGAACTATTGCCCTCATCCTTGTTCCCATTTGTACGACGTTTAATAATAAATCATTCTATTTGTCTATATTTCTGAGATGAGGTAGTATTCACAGTATTTACATTATTCGGACTATTGTTCTCATCATGATATGCCGTTAAACAAAACTCAAACTCAAACAAAATCAATTGTATATATATATATATATATATATATACCATTCTTTACATTGCCTCGCTGTCACTCATCAGGCAGCTGTTCGATACCTTTTCAGCAAAATTCTGCAGGTTTTGATACGAAAAATATTTGCGACGATCTCTTGAATCTGGTTTTTATGAAAGAGAAAGAGAAAGAGAGTTTCCCTCATCAAAGCGTTTTGCAGCGATCGAGAAAGGCAAGAATCAGGTTGGCCAGAACAGACTAAATGAGTTTCAAAAGATTTCTTGTACTATTCTTGCCGTTTGCTACCTTGCGTTGTCATGGAAAGGAACAATATATTTCATATCTGTCTGTATTCTTAGATGAGGTATTTTACAGAGTGTCCATAAAGTTCGTGTGTACTTTAAAAACTCACAAATACAAATAAAGTTATAAATTTTTAAAGTGAACCCGGACTTTATGGACACCCTGTAGATTGTTCGGTCTATTGTCCTTATCTTTCTTACCATATTCACGACGTTTCAGTTAGTGTACGCTCTGGTCTTCTTCAGGATCTGTCTATATTTCTGCGATGATGTATTTTAATTATTTACATTTTTACATTGTTCGGTCTGTTGTCCTTAACTTTGTTGCTATATTCACGGTGGTTCGACCGTTTTATGCTTTGCCCTTCTTCAGGATCTGTTAATGCTTCTGAGATGAGGTATTGTAACTATTTAAATTATTTACATTGCCCAGTGTATAAAAGCGTTGGTTGAAATAATCCGAAAAAGTGACTTGACCCAAAGAAGTGTGAGTTCAATAACTGACCACAACCAAATAAACAAAAACTTGGAGAATTGAGTTACTAAAGGAAATTAACTGAAAGTGAGGTATTCAAATAAGGTATGGTACGTGGAATTAGAACAATATATTCCCGTTCAGTCCGAAATTCTAACGTATATTAAAGAGCGTACAGCTCCGTCATACTGCATACACAGGGTCAAATCAGCCTTATTCTCTTCGTATTCCATTAGTAAAGAGGAAGTACTATCTAGACAACTTCAACATTATGTTATACGTTGATTTTCCTCTTGCCCTCTATGTGTCCTGTGAGTATCAGGTTTTCCAAACCTTCCTTCTTCCTCGTTATGTGCCCTCAGAACCATCAACTGTCTCTTCCTGATGTTAAGTCTAAGTTTCCTTTTTTATTTACATTTTTTCTAAAAAGAAAACCAAATTTCCAGGAAAATTGATTTAATAGAAAATATATAAATGGCAAGAGAAACGGAGATAACATACTTAGTGAGCTTGAGTAAATGTTTTCCCATATACACTACATACACTTAAAATAATCTTAAGTACATACATAACGTCTTACCTTGTGGCTCTTGGGCCTTGCACTAGAGGACCATTTACTAAAGAAAAAATATATGATGTCTACATCCGTGCTATATATATATATATACTCGACCGATTTGGTGTCAGTCGGAGTATATATATATATATATATATATATATATATATATATATATATATATATTTAGTATATCATGGCAGCAAGTAATTTTCTAAACATATGCTATTAAATATAAGAGACAATGAATGTCTATTATGTTTAATCATCAGCCGTTCTAAACGTCGTATTTTTGCTATAATTTCAGTTGAAAATAAAGACAAAAATTCTCCAACATTTGGATAATTATTTGTTGGTTTTCTTCTAAGCTTTCGGCTCACATAAGCCATCTTCAGAGAGGTTGTTTAAACTGAAATATTATAAAATCCACCATCACCGACGATTTTATTTTGTGTTGACATAAAATTGCCGTTGCCAAGCGGAGTTTTATGTCAACACAAAATAACCAATAAATAATTATCCAAATGTTGGAGAATTTTTGTCATTATTTTCAACTGAAATTAAAGCAAAAATATGACGTTTAGAACGGCTCATGTTTAAACATAATAGACATTCATTGTCTCTTATATTTAACTGCATATGTTTAGAATATATATATATATATATTCTAAACATATGCAGTTAAATATAAGAGACAATGAATGTCTATTATGTTTAAAGATATATATATATATATATATATATATATATATATACATATATATATATATATATATACTCCGATTATATATATATATATATATACTCCGATTGATACCAAATCGCCAAATCGGTCGAGTTTCGATCCCAGCCAGAAGCAAGTGGATGCGTCAAGCCACACTGATGAGCAAAACAGGCTTGTATGTGGATGACTAATATATTATGCCTCTCATTACGATTGTGCTCTCTAGGGAAGAAAATGTTAAAAACAGTTTCCACTTCAGCAGTATATGCGTGACTCTTCAGAAATGAATTCAGTTCTTTCGCTGACTGGCGTGTATATACACTGCTTACATACAACACGTTACAATTTCCCTTCTCTGATTCCATGAGCCTATGGCTTAGGGAGTAGCGACTCCAACTGACATCAAATCGGTCGAGTTTTGATCCCAGCTAGAAGCAAGTGGATGCGTCTATTCCAACTGATGCGCTGTGATACAGCGAAACAGTCTTGTATGTGGATGACTGATATATATATATATATATATATATATATATATATATATATATAAGAAAAATGAACATAGAACTATGTTTATTTAAATCCATATATATATATATATATATATATATATATATATATGGATTTAAATAAACATAATTCTATGTTCATTTTTCTTTTTTTGAATTTTTTTTTATAATTTCTGGACATAGGCTGCTTCGGCCAACGCTTCATCAGGGAACAGTCGTTGGCAACTTTAATTATGTCGGATTAATTAGGAAAGAATTATGAGAGGTAGTACTGGAACACGTTTAAAATTACGAATATTGTAAAAACGTAAAATTATGAAAAAAATAATAAATTCATGATTAAAATACGTAAATAAAAACAATCATCCAGTGGAGCATATAAAGGAAAAAATAAAGCCCACATATCCCCGAATAAATGCAAGGATCTTCTCCTGCTTGCACAGTACAGGCCGATGAAGCGTTGGACGAAAAGCAGCCTAGGTCTAGATATCTAAAAAAATGAACATGAAATTATGTTTATTTAAATCCATTTTCCTGTTCTGTGGTATCAAGTCATTATTTCGATATATATATATATATATATATATATATATATATATATATATATATATATATATATATATATATTTTAATTCAGATACTTTAATCCAAGTGAGAAAAGCAGGAAGGTAAATTCCAAAAACCCGATCCTAATTAATATTAAAAATTTTATTTTAATATTAAAAAATGATACAGGAAGAGAGCTCCATGTAATAAAATATTACAGAGCAAATATAAATTAAAAAAGGATTAATTCAATGATGTTGATTTGTGGGGATTTTCACATCGAAATGGTCATTCAACATCATTGAATTAATCCTTTTTTAATTTATATATATATATATATAGTTGTTGCAATTGTTTATAAAAGCATGGTATCACTACACAAAAACTTTCATGTTTCGGAGCAGAACCGCTCCTCTTTAACAACTATTACAATATTAAGCTTTACTCAGTGTCGAACACTCTTTATATAATTAAATGCTTGAACAGTGGGTTTTAATCTACCTGTTCTTTCATTTTCATGCAATATATATATATATATATATATATATATATATATATATATATGTGTGTGTGTGTGTGTGTGTGTGTGTGTGTGTGAACATTGAAGTCAATACAGAGAGTTGACAGACTATTTCATGGGAGGCGCAAGCATCAGGCCTGATGATTGCGCTTCGCACGAAACAGTCTGTCGCCCCTAGTGTTGACTTCAATGTTCACTCTTTTATATTTACATACGCTCTATCTCAGATACTGAGCACTTTATCCTAAAAATATAGAATATCTGAAAACGATATATATATATATACATATATGAGTCCATTTTCAACTTCCGATATTCAATTTGTAAACGCGTTATTACGCATAACTCGTTTACAAATGTAAAATATTTAAAAGTTCTACAATATAATTGTATTGTACACTTTTTAATACACTGGCCAAATTTATTATGACCAAAAACCATGTAATTAAACTATATATATATATATTGTTAAATATAAGAGACAATGAATGTCTATTATATTTAATCATGAGCCGTTCTAAACATCGTATTTTGGCTTTAATTTCAAGTGAAAATAAAGACAAAATTTAATTAAAGCCAAAATACGATGTTTAGAACGGCTCATGATTAAACATAATAGACATTCATTGTCTCTTATATTTAACAGTATATGTTTAGAAAATTATCTGCTGCCTCGATACACTATATATATATATATATATATATATATCTGAAGTTGAAAATGGAAATGGACTCTTTACGTCTTTAAGAATATTTACCGGTTTCACAGTACTACGATTTTCAAATGTTAAATTGACATAGAGACACGTGTGGTTATGCTACGATCTCTTTCGCATCTGGCCATTTGCAGAGGTCCTCTTCACTGAGGTGGGATGCGACACAAAGATCAGTTTTTAACCTGGGGTTAAAAACTGAACGCGTACGCTCGGACATAAATACCCCGGCTTCCGCATACACGAGATCGGGATCTGGTCTATTTTTCTCAGCCGAGTCTTCTCTGCCCATAGACATAACTACCAGAAGACGGAGAGATTGACTGACAATTTCGAGATCTCGCGGGACCTTGAGTATTTACCTAGAGTCTCCACATTGACATGGGTTGTGGGGGACATGGTCAGGTTTAACGATTTCAATCGGGCCGAAAAATGTGGCCGAAAGCATTTGGAATAATGGACAATACGGACAAATTTTCCTTGTCCGTCATATTCAACGAAACACCCGCACACACACACACACACACACATATATATATATACACACACACACACACACACACACATATATATATATATATATATATATATATATATATATATATCAAAAGAATATTTGTTAATAAAAAAGGTTAATGAAAAAGCGCTCATTACAATTATCAATTTACTGTTTGACAATACCAAATTCGTAGAAACCACGAAGTTCTTTGAGAACCCTTACTCATTGCGGCTGGGTTTCTTGTTTTTGAGTCCCAGCTTTCTTTTTTGTTTTTCTTATTCATAGGGGGCTCGGTTTAATTATGTGGGATTGGTCTTGTTCGCAATTAGTTTTCTTCTTTTTCTTTTTATTGCTTTTTATTTTTATTGTGCATGTGTTTGTTTTCTTTTTAATGGTATTTTATTGCTTTTTTATTACCTTTTTAATGTACGCGTAAGTGGATGTCCGCTTAATTGTTTTATATTGAATAGGTGTCCGCTTAATTGCTTTTGTAAAAAAGAAACAAAGTAAAGCTATATACACTACCGGCCATAATTATTAGGCCACCCCAATGTTTTAAAATATGATGTATTTCATTCTATTTTTTAGTATTTATTGCCAAGTGAATAATTGTAAATGAAAATAGAATGGTTCTTTTGTTAATATTGCACAATAGTATGTGCATCAAATGAATTTATAAATATTTAATAATTACCTATGTTGCAGTTTCATCAATGAAAGAATGAAGAAAATTTAGGATTTGCTTTCTTGATTGTAAAATTTTGCAAAGTAATAGTAACAAAAGAACCATTCCATTTTCATTTGGCAATAAATACTAACAATAATATGAAATACATCATTTCTTAAGAAAACTGGGGTGGCCTAATAATTATGGCCGGCAATGTTGGATATCTAACCGTATGCGGATGACTATATATATATATATATATATATGTATATATAACTTTAATCCAAACGGAAAAGTATGAAGGTAAATCCCATAAACCTGATCCTAATTAATATTAAAATTTTAATATTAAAAAATGATACAGGTGGAGAACTAATATAAAATAAACTAAGTTTTCAATGTTCAAAATAGTTGAACAACTATTTTGAACATTGAAAAGTTATTTTATTTTATATATATATATATATATATATATATATATATATATATATATATATTATAAATTATGTTTTAGAACATGTACATAATTTCTTCTATATATGTCCTCTTCTCTACAATCATATGGCTGTTTCAGTGTTTGGACTCCAACACTTCATCGGGAGAAATAAAGGTTTGGAATCATTCTCTGTTTATATTTGGTTCGTTGTTGTCGTGGGGGCTGGTTGGGATTATTGGTAATTAAGTGAATGTCTCATTTTGATCGTTAGACTTTTGAAGAATCTGGTGTGTAAGTGTGAAATTGTTGATTAATGGTATTTATTATCTGTTGGAATGTACATTTTATCGATCGAATATATCTTTTGGTTAGAATTTCTAAGGGGGCGGCGTGTAAAGTGAAAACCTAGACACAGGATCAAAGTAAATACATGAATTAGGTCCACTAACAGCAGACATCAATCAATTAAACGATAGCCAACCATAAAAATGACCTTTCAACACGCCGAAGAGAAAATAATTGTCCGAATGCAAGAAAAACTGAATAAAAAGGTGAATGGTTGTGCCATGTCAGTCATATTGCACTAAGTTTGCACTAAATAAAGAATAAAAAGAAATAAAAAGAAATAAAAAGAAAATCAACCAACCACAAACGGGACCGCTCCCAGAAAATATAAAATGATACCAGGCTTCTTACAAATAGAAAAAGAAACCGGTACTCGATAGCAAAAAAAAAAAGAAAGCAGCCCCGATGAGTGAAGACATCGTAACAGTGTCCTCACGAAATTTCGAAGTTGGCATGAACCTGTTCAGTTAAAATGACAAAATCTTTGCACTAAAACTATCAACGCTCTATCTCTACCCCGATATCGAGCACTTTTGGATAAAAATCCTGCTTGCCGAAATAATTTTTATCAATACAACTACTGAAAAACAACAATCTTGGAGCCAAAAATTATCACAACTTAGCATTTTATAAATATATATTAAATTAAAATTAAATTAAATAAATAAAAACAGATAAATTAAAAATAAATAAATAAATGTAAAAAATAAATAGATAAAATAAAATAATTAAAAATAAATAAACTGATTAAAAGAAAATAGATAAATAAATGAATGAAAAGAAATAAATAGATCAAAAGAAAATAAACATCTCCGTATATATATATGGATAAAAATTTCTTTTTACATAGAACCACAGCTATCGATACAATTAGTTAAAATAAAAGAAAATAAATTAATTAAAAGAAAATAAATAAATAAAAGTAAAAAATCAACAGATAAAATAAAATAATTAAAAATAAATAAACAAATTAAAAACTAAATAAAGAAATGAATAAAAAGAAAGAAAGAAATAGATAACAAAAAAATAAACATCGTATATATATATGGATAAAATTTTCTTTTTACACAGAACCACAGTTATCGATAAAATTAGTTAAAATAAAATAAAATTAATTAATTAAAAGAAAATAAATAAATAAAAGTAAAAAATAAACAGATAAAATAAAATAATTAAAAATAAATAAACAAATTAAAAAATAAATAAATAAAAAGAAAGAAAGAAATAGATCAAAAGAAAATAAACATCGTATATGGATAGAACATTATATGTTCTCATTTTTTCTCATTCTCATATCGCTTTAAAATTCGCCATTTTTATTAAAGAATATCAATTGTTTTGTCGTTTATATTTTAATTGATGTATTTTCTAAATTTCTAAATGACTAAGTCGGTGATGCTGATTATCAGATTTGCTGTATACGAAAAAATATACATCTGGTGCAAAATATGAGGTCGTTCGTTTGATACTATAGTAGTTCGTAGACTTCCTGCTCTCGTGGAAAGCGAAAGTGAAGAATAAAAATACGAACGAAATTGTTGCTACTACAATTGGTATAAACCTCAAGAAAATGAACATATCTTCCAGGACAGTCCATCCTTACGATTATCAACATCATGATAATAGTAAAATAATTTTCATTACCAACATCGCTAGCATTAGCAATCAGTCCTTTAGGGAAAAGACTAAAATATAATAAATGTCATTTCTTTTATTACTATTTCCTGCGTTTGCAGGTTCATACCAAAAATACCGGTTGGGTGCCGTTAAGGGTCAAGTGACAGCAATGCTTGACAATAACCCAGTCATCTCATCAGAATTGTTATTAATTCTAATCATATGGATGTCTTATTGCTATGACTACGAAAAAGATATTTTTTTATAATAGTCTATCCAATACAAGGCCCAAGAACCACTCAAAGTAGAGAGTTAGTGAATAAGGTGTGTAATATGAACAGAAGTGGGTGAAGTAGGAAGTGAACATTACGATGAATAGCTAACGACTGGCCTTAGACTGGATTGTAGTGTTCGGGAGAGCATCCACTCAGGAGTCTGTTCTGTTAGTAGTTCTTGGAAAGAAGATTTCAAGCGTTTGCAGGTTCATACCAAAAATACCGGTTGGGTGCCGTTAAGGGTCAAGTGACAGCAATGCTTGACAATAACCCAGTCATCTCATCAGAATTGTTATTAATTCTAATCATATGGATGTCTTATTGCTATGACTACGAAAAAGATATTTTTTTATAATAGTCTATCCAATACAAGGCCCAAGAACCACTCAAAGTAGAGAGTTAGTGAATAAGGTGTGTAATATGAACTTAAGTGGGTGAAGTAGGAAGTGAACATTACGATGAATAGGTAATGACTGACCCTAGAGTGGAAGAGGTTCAGATTGTAGTGTTCGGGAGAGCATCCACGCAGGAGTCTGTTCCGTTAGCAGTTCTTGGAAAGAAGATTTCCGAGCTGAACGTTCTCCTTACAAAGGAATGCGTAAGGAATGAAAGCAAAATAACTCTGTTGACGTGGCAAGGTGAGTATTGACAGTCTGTGTTGGTGTCAATAGCTTGTTTGGACACTTTAATCGAGTGTAGCAATAGGTTTGTGTTACGTGTTAAGTTGTAACAAAAGATAAAAAATGATTGACCAAAACTCAGATCTAAATCACAGAAAATATTTGATTTACAAAAAACACAAAATAAAATATTTACGAAAAAAAATTTTTGCATTCAAATAGAAAACATAGAGTTTACTACAGGCTAGTGTTACGAGGAGAGAAATGGAAGGTAAGGTGTCAAGCATCTTTACCCAGTTAAGCTAGCGAAGTAGTTTAAGTGCTATACTTTTTGAAAATTCTCAAATGTGTATATAAAGAATTTTTTTTGTTGTTGTTTGGTCAATGAAAGAGTAAAAAAAAATAAATATTTACCCATTTAGTTCCATGAGGTTCTCTTTTCAACTTTTAGTAGCGATTCTTTCGGCTAGATATAAATCTTTGAATCAAAGCCGGAGTTGATAATGTCAGCAAATCCTTTTTAACAACTAACTACTCTCTTATCATTTTTATTGGGGCTAACAAGTAATTTGCATATTTCTCGAATCATTTCGAATTATCTAGATCTTTTCGGAATTTTCTGGAATGATCTAGAATCTTCCACACATTCTATTTCTAGTTTCCTTATTTTTATAACTACTGAAAACTTTTTGTAATAACAAGCAGGAAGCAATAGAATCCCTTACTATAAATTTTAACCTTTTTTTTCAGACATTATTATTATTTTTTATATATAAATGCATTTTCGTAACACTTGCTACATCGCATCTGTGAGATAGAAACTCTAGGGTGTGGGAAATTAAGACAACTTTCAAGGCCGGAAAGTGATGATTGTGCAGCTCCGACTATTTGGGGTTTGATCAGATTCTTGTAAAGATAAAGTCTAGTAGAAGAAGTAAGGTACTTTCTGAAGAGTGGCTTCGATTATTGGCCAAGGATTATTGTAGTAGGGATAAAGAAGAAGAAGAAGAAGAAGAAGAAGAAGAAGAAGAAGAAGAAGAAGAAGAAGAAGAAGAAATGCATCTGGCGTGATTATCGGCGCGAAAAATGGAATCGGTGACCCGTGTTCAGATTCTGGCCGAATCTGTTGATGTTCACAGTAACAGTCAGTCAGTTAAATTCCATAAGTTATACACGCTTGGGCGATCATGACTCGGAAGAAGAGACATGACTGACAGGGCAGAAGATTGTCCCGTAGTAGGTTACCATTGCTTTCTGCGGTAGACTGGCTGCCAGCCATAACTTTAGAACCCAATTTGTCCTTTTGCTTAACCCATAACTGGGGGGAAGAGGCAGATTAATACCTTTCCCAAGGGTATTTGCGCGTATGTGAATGCAAGGAATTCAACTGGAATTCGAACTTGGCTCCACGATTTCTCGTTTCGAGCCGATATCCACTGCACTGCAATGCACATTCTAGTAACACCCTTGGGGAAAAACACGAATTTATTCTCTATTCCCGTCTAGTTAGAGTAGGACAGACTAGCCTCTTTAGTCAGGGATAGAAATCAGCTCTGTCGGACAAACTTGCCCTAGACGCATCCATTACTGCTGCTGCAATTGTCGCTACAATGCAAGTGATGCCCCAACAACCCTACAATGGTGGTTTTCTTAGCGTAGCTTAGATGCGGTACCAAGACGAAAGTATGGAGCACCTAGTGAGTATTGAACTCGTTATTTAGTTGTAATTGATCTAGTAAGTCAAGCTTGTTGACTATTATCCCAATTCGAAGTGCCCAAACGATCCTACAATGGTCTACAAGATTTATATGATGTTGGGACGCTCGCGCCTATTCAGCTATAATGGACTATTCCATTACTATGGAAAGTAATGGTGACATCTACGTAAGAGAGTGTGCCGAGCAACCGATCGACAAGTCAGTCGTAGACTTCCGGTGACGACCCGGAAGTACCCAATGCTCATACTACGTCTTACGACGGTTGAGACGATTAACCTTTATTCTTGTATTGGATACTAATAACCTTTGTAAATACTATTTTCACGGAATACAACGATTAACCTATTCCTGTTGTTGAGTTATTTATTCTTACTCACGACATAACATATGAGAATGGAAAATAATATTCGAGCGAAGAAATATTATAAAATCAATAACAGTTCCTTCAAATAATGTTTAAGTCGAAATAGTGGAAACAATTAAAAGGTCAATGGGTTAAAGACATGTGGTGGTTACAGAATGTCAAGGTGACGATATTAACATAAAAATTGTTTATTCATGAATCTATCTAAACATATTTATAAATGGAACTTTGTTTCTGTGTGTGTATGTGTCTGTGTGTGTATGTTCGTTATCTATAGACTCCAAAACGGCTGAACCGATTTTCTTGAAAATTTAAACAGTTGTACTATAAGCATCTGCGACTGTTCTTAGCTAAGTTTTGTGTCGAGGTACCCACGATAAATATCGAAAATCGATAATCGAAAAAATCGGGTTATAGAAGGAGTGGTCTGATTTTAATCAAATTTGATACACTCATAGACAAAGACATAAGAAACGATATTCAGAAGTTTCAAGGTTGCAGTTCTTACAATAGTGCAGAAAATCGCTAATATATATATATATATATATATATATATATATATATATATATATATATAAAAGGCAGGATGTTTGTGTGTGTGTGTGTCTGTTTATCTGTCTGTATGTCCTTTATACAAATCCACAATTTTTATCCGATTCTCACCAAACTTCACACAAATATTCTTTAGGCTGAGTCTGAGCTCCAGAACCATGAATTAGTTTTAAAGCTTTCATTACACCCGAGCAACGCCGGGCTATACTGCTAGTTCATATATAAATGTAAGTACCCAATATTCAGTTAGATCCCATAATTTTACTGTTGGAATTGCTAAATGTAATCGTAAGTCCTTTTGTAGGAGTCTCTCTATCTCGCATTTTTCATCTGTGGAATTATCTTCTGGCTTTCTTGCTTTCCAGCCAATGGTAATCTAAAAAGATTTAAATGTGAAGTCAGACGTCATCTGTCTTATTTTTTTAATAATGTTCTTCTTGTTCTTTCTGTTCAATAAAATTTTCTCGGTTTCCTTTACTCACGGTAATTTGTTGGGAATCACCCCTTTGTACACATAAAAATGGACTCGCCTGATGTGTAAATATAATCCTGACTATACAGAGAACGGCAGTAGTTGTAGAACCCACATTAAAAAGGCCTTGTGCCACATTTTGCCTTAAGTGGGAAGGCGGTTAAATACTGCAGTTATAGTGGTTGCAAAGCATTTGTAGAGTGATAAAGCAGTCGCCTAATTGGTCAGTAAGTCGGTGCAGAGTTAGTTGGAGTTGTTGAATATAAACTCATTACCCGGACATACTATTTCACTTCAAGACTGTATATAATTATTTCTACTAATAGTATTCCTGAATAGACTAACCCGTGTTCCAGTTTGTATATCTTATTCAATATAACTTACATTTTCTATCTCCATATTTGTTTTTGTTATTTATTATTTTGGGTGATTTCTCACCGAGAATTCACAACATAATACTATGCGTCTTAGTGGCTTTATCGCCTTGATTGTGGAAAAATTTAAAAATCCCTGATATTGGGTTAAGGATTTGTATCAATCGCTTCGATTATTTAGATGTGTTGACAAAAGAAAATCTATGTTGCAATTCACAGTACAAATTCAGTCCCTGACGAAACAAGTTCTCATCAGTATTTTTAATCAGGATAGATATTATAAAGATGAAACTTATGATATATATTACTAATGTTAAAATTTTATCTATATCTATATCTATATATATAAATGGATATGTCTGTCTGTCTGTCTGTCTGTCTGTCTGTCTGTCTGTCTATGCGTATTTGTGTGTCTCCATTCTAACAAACCCTACTACTCCAAAACCCTTGAACCGATTTTAACCAAAATTGGGTAGCTTGTAGATCAAGGTCCGAACCTTTGATGTACACCAAAAAACTTTTCGAATAAATACACAGGGTTTGTCAAAGATCAACGACAAACATAATTTCGGGTGGTGTTTTGCACACTTTTAGGCATTTCTCCAAAACGCTTTACTCAAACTCAACCAAAATCGAATCACTGGTAGATCAAGGTATGATGCCTTGATATACAAACAAAATTTCAAACAACACACAGAGTGCTGCAAAAACTCATGGAAAATATTGCTTTTTTGTGATCCTTTATTTATCCGAAACACTTCCAACAAAAATCGGGTCTTTATTGTAACTTCTACTATATGATATACCATAACTATTTCACGTTTTCTACAAGGTGTCAACCCTGCCAACGTTACAGGGACAATCCATCCACTTCTTCTGCGTCACAACCTCATCGCATCACACTACAGACTCCCATAACGCCTTGCTCCGTTCTTCTAATTGTATATACATAATTCCCACTTACTGGCAAAACTGACCAAGCATGAATCCAGTTTTACATAAACAAAAAAAACCAATACGCATTTTTTTAACTGACGCATAACGGCAACCTCATACGAAAGCTTTTTAAATCAGCAGTTGACCTTAGCATTTTAACATAAAAACTAAAGAATCCTGACCAACGCCTGGGTATACAGCTAGTTGCTTGATAAATACAAATTTTATTTTGAAAAGAGTGAATTGTTAACAAAATGTGACATTGTGTAGGTAGAGACTGAGATAGATAGATAGATAGATAGATAGATAGATAGATAGATAGATAGATAGATAGATAGACTGAACAGACTGAGATAGATAGATAGATAGATAGATAGATAGATAGATAGATAGATAGATAGATAGATATGAACAGACTGAGATAGATAGATAGATAGATAGATAGATAGATAGATAGATAGATAGATAGATATGGATATATTGAGAGTAGATAGATTATTCGACACTAACACTCCCCAAAATCTGGATATATATTCCTTTTTATACCTTTTATTTTTTACTTAATTTTATGTACATAAAATCAATCAATCTTTATAAAGATGAAATTGTCTTATTTTTATATATGAAAGTAACGGAAATCTACTGCGGGAAAACCTTCTGCCTAGTCAGTCATTTCACTTTCGAGACATAATCGCCAAAACGTGTATCACGTATTAACTAACTGACCGAGTATACTTATATATATATATATATGTGTGTGTGTGCGTGTGTGTGTGTGTGTGTGTGTGTGTGTGTGTGTGTGTGTGTGTGTGGTGTAGTTATAGAAGAATCATAAAAATATCCTGTACATGAAGTGGTAAGATAACTCTCTAGGACAGCTCTAAATATATATGTACATAAATACATATAGAGCAAATATATGTAAAAGTTCAGGCAGTCACGTCCATGGTTAAGCGGAAGTATAGGCCTATATATATATATATATATATATATATATATATATATTGTCATCCGCAGACAGATCTGTTTCACTGTATCACATCTCATCAGTACAGTTAGACTCCGATTGCTTTTTAACCCAGAATTGAAACCCGACCGAATTGGCGTCAGTCGGCGATTCCACCTCTGGGCCATGGGCGTTCGGTGGAAGAAGGCAGACTTTTTAGCGCGTATATTATCATTATATGCGCCCATACTTATGTATCTACATATACTATTAATTATTACTTTAGAATATGTACAAATTACAATCTACTATAAAATTGTAAATTTTGTTTCGACATTGACAGAACCATGTCCCATCAGGTAGTTGATACCATCATCATTAACTACCTGATGACACATTGTTCTTTCATTGCTGAAACAAAGTGTACAATTTTATAGTAGTTTGTGGTTTGTACATGTTCTAAAATAATGATTAATAATAGATATTCATTGCTCTATTTTTATATTGAGCACTGTTTTAAATTAATGTTTTGAACGTTGCAATTATTTTCTTCGTTCTTATTCATTTGTATATATATATATATATATATATATATATATATAAGCTTACATATAAATATGTAATTTCATTTAGATAGATAGATAGATAGATAGATAGATAGATAGATAGATAGATATGAAGAGAATGAACATTGTTAAAATTGTTAGTCATGCCAGAAAACTCCCACCAGAATCTGAAACTAAGGTCTGCTCAACTTAGTTGCAGAAGAAACCACAGGTGGACTTTTCGGGTGCTGAACAATCACAAATATGCCTGAGCATGCGTCTGCAAAGAGGATTAGCTAGCCGTCCTAGCAGACAAGCATCATTGAATACGAGTGGCCAGCCATACATTATCAGCTTTATCATAAATATTAGTATAATTTTTTTTATCTCTCGAATGTCCATCATTGGCCAACTAAAACTGTATATGTGGACAATCATTCTTTATACACCATTGGGTAAATTAATTGAAACAATTGCTTTAATTTTCTTTCTTTCGCCATACATTCAGTTTTAGACCCACTGGGATGTTAGGGTGTAATCGATTTTTATTTATTTTTATTTTTTTTTTTTCTCAGATTTGGTTTTGCAGAGTTGTGCAGTCATATGAATCTATTTTCGGGGTCTATGATGAAATTTGTTTGGCCTTGAAAAATATTGCGTCATCCATGATAGCATCTGATTTTTATCACGCCCAGACACTACTGTCTTGAGTGTCGATTAGTTGTCCTACGGTCATTCTCTGCGATGGACGTTATTCCAAGGAAACGTAAGAAAATTTTAATGCTACACGAACGCACTGGCAAGCCTTACAGAGATATCGCGGATATTGTTGGTCTCAGCCTTTCAACTTTCAGTCGTGTCATCAAGGCGAAAAAACAAACTGAATCCATCCGTCCAAAACGTAAAGAAAAATATGGTCGGAAGTGCAAAATAACGTCAAAAGACGATGTATACGTGATCATGGAAAGTGTGAAAGATTCGAGGAAGACATTGTTCGTTTTGTTTCAATTAATTTGCACAATGGTGTATTTATATTGATTTTTAAAATGCTACTCTATTCAAAACAGAAAACAATTAACTAAGACGAAAATGCTTCGAAAGTTCTGTATTGGCTTGTTCATCAACAGTAAAATTGCGTCTAGTTTCTTACAACGTCTCACCATTCTTGTGAGTTTATCTCCTTTCACAATGTGGGATATTTAATAAGAGAGGTGATGAAAACAAAGACGAAATTAATCTAAATAAAATTAGCTAGATTATATTTCCGATATATATATATATATATATATATATAGAGAGAGAGAGAGAGAGAGAGAGATATAAATGATTTCTTAAATTTAAAATTCCCATTGTCTCTTATTTGTTCGCATGTGTAGTCGCATCAACGTAAATAAACCTAGTCTGACTGATAACACCCTAAAGAACGTAACGCGTCACACAAAAACTTTTTTCCACTTTGTTATATGTTTCCTCCAAAAATTTTCTTGATATAGGAAATATATATTTTTTTTTCTTTAATCCGAAGTGGAAGAGTGGGAAGGTAAATTCCAAGAACCTGATCCTAACTGATATTAAAAAAATTTAATATTAAAAAATGATGCAGGAGGAGAGCTCAATGTAGATTACAGAGCCAATATAAATTAGAGAACATTTTCAAAATTCAAGGGTGTCGGATGCACATTTCGACATGAGATCTCTAACAAAGATTCCACGTCACCTCACCGACATTGTTCTGTTCCCAAAAAAAAGGGGGGGAGAACCGACGCGGGAAACTAGAGAGGAAGAACCGACGCGGGAAAGGAGATTTTTTTTTTTTTTGGGAACAGAACAATGTCGCTGAGGTGATGTGGAATCTCTGTTAGAGATCTCATGTCGAAATGTGCATCCGACACCCTTGAATTTTGAAAATTTTCTCTAATATATATATATATATATATATATATATATATATATATATATATATATAAAGTCATTTATGAGAAGAATTAGATGCTAATTACAAGTTTAACAAAAATTAATAATCACTAAAACTTATATGTCACGGACGGCCCGGATCTATTAGTAATACTTGAAACCCACTTTCTGACCATTAACAATGTCTTTCTCCTAGACTTTTTAGTGTTTCTATAAAAAAAATCTTTAGCCACGCATTTTAATACATATTTCATCGTCTAATACCTTCTATCAATGAAATTTATCTTAATTCTTGAGCGCTAAGAATCCAATTCTCCTGATTTTCGAAATAGATCAAGGAAGATAATAATCTTATTTATTAGTAATTAGTTTGCATTTTACATAAAAAAGTTGTATTGTGTAATGTATTGCTTATATTAATTACTGATCACAAACCATCTTTTTTCCTGGTTTCCACTGTGGCAGTACATTGATTAGGAAAGTAATTATATATATATATAGTCATCCGCAGACAGATCTGTTTCGCTGTATCATAGCTCATCAGTACGATAGATATCCGATTGCTTTTTTACCCAGGATTGAAACTCGACCGAATTGGCATCAGTCGGCGATTCTACCTCTGAGCTATGGGCGCTTGATAGAAAGAGACATACTTTTAGCGTATGATGAATGATGCACTAGTAGTTAGAGTGCATTAATTCATTACTGAATGAGCGAGATACATACATATATATATATATATATATATATATATATATATATATATACTGAACAGTTGTTAATTTATATTTAAAGTAAAGCAGTAAACAGTCATATATATATATATATATATATATATATATATATATATATATTAATTCAGATACTTTAATCCAAGTGAAAAAAGCAGGAAGGTAAATTCCAAAAACCCGATCCTAATTAATATTTAAAATTTTATTTTAATATTAAAAAATGATACAGGAAGAGAGTTCCATGTAATAAAATATTACAGAGCAAATATAAATTAAAAAAGGATTAATTCAATGATGTTGAATGATATATATACCTAGCAACCATCTATCCTAGCGTAGACCATAGCAGGAAAAACAAATCATATATAGGAGTTTCCGCCGGACCATGGAAACAACGCCTATATAATCACACTCAATCATTTAATAAACCCCACCTAAAATATCAAACCGCTCTCTCTAAATATTTCTGGGAATTGAAAGACAGAAATCTTTCCCCTCAGATTGAATGGAAGATTATAGGGAAATCTTAAACCCCCAATAGCTTTAGAAGCAGATACAATTTATGCTTAGACGAAAAGATTAGAATTATCAAATTCAGAGAATCTAGCCAATTATTAAATCAGAGAAATGAAATAATTTTCAAATGTCGGCACAGAAATAAATTTAAACTGTTTAACACATAAAATCTTAGAATTACCCCGTTCCGACACACTTGCCAGCTCTCTCACATTTGTGTGGATCATTCGTTGGAGGATTTTACAGACCAAAGAAGTGAGGATAAGGACCTACCATACAATGGGTTGACACGACAATCAATGGACACAATGACTTTATATTATTGGTGTACGTAGTTTTAAAAGAAATATCCTATCATGAACTATGTAATTGAAAAAAGTTCACTATAATGACTTCGACTTAAATATTTCACATTAAATATTTCACGTGTATAATGGGGCACCTAATTTTGTGCATGCTTCTATAGGATTTTGTGCATATTTATATATATAATTGTATGTATTATTGTGTGTAAAGGGGAACACCTAGGTATAAGTGTCTTTCATATATGAGAACGGACCAAATTATGTATACGTTTTTTTATCATGTGAGTCCACCTGATTATATGTAGGTCATGTAAATTTTAGATGCAGTCAATTGTGCATTCTTGAACTGATTATACCTTCATGTACTGATCATTCTACCCATAGGTGTACAGGTTAGTATCAACAATCTTAATGAGGTATGCCGGTATATATAGATATAGATGGGTAATGTTTATTAAGACGCACGAAAAGAAAATATACCACCTCGTTTGGGAGTTAAGTGGACACAGACGTACATTGTCTTCATGCATAGGGGTATATCAAATGTTGCTCGTATACTTATATAATTATAGTTATATTTACATATATATATATATATATATATGTGTGTGTGTGTGTGTGTGTGTGTGTGTGTGTGTGTGTGTGTGTGTGCGTGCGGATGTGTATACATGTATGCGTGAATCCGCTCCTCACAGATTTACGAGTGTGTGAACACAATAATTGTATATGGATATAAAGAGACAAATGTAGGTATGAAGAACACATTTATGAGCATATATACGTATGAATGTGAGGATGTATGGAAGTATGAAAATATATTCAGGATGGAACAAAGCCACGATTATAAAACTAATAAATACGAAAATCTAAAATCAGAGCTAATATAGAAGGGGTATAATGTAAGTGTTAGAGCAGTGGAAATTGGAGCAAGGGGTTTCGTTGCAGCCACTCTGTACCAAATTTCTGGGTCAAATTGGAATCAAAGGGCGTAATAGGACCAAAAGTATGAAACGCCTAACAGAAATCACTGAAAATAGTTCTATGTGGATATGGAAGAAAAGAAATATTCCGTGGAGTGTTTCAGCGAACATGACGGCATGACATGATTGATCGTGAGTGCGTAATGTGATTCACGTTGCATTCTCGGAACGCAAGGTTTGCCGTTTCTCGTTTTTCGTAAAGTAATTTCGCTGTTAGACATTTGAACAAGTATAACTACACATGTATTTTGTTATAATGGGGCCTCACATCAGTGAAGTGGGCCGGTGTGCAAGTGAAACCGTTGAGAGGAAGGCCCCGAAACGGTGCACATTCTCTCCTGATGACCCCCAATTAAAATATAAATTCAAAAGGACAAAAGTTCAATGACGTCATATGCCGTAGAGAAGTTCGGTGGAATTGTTATTGGTAAGAGGAGCATTTTATATTCGGCTCGCTTTAGGTGAGTGTCAATTACTTTCCAGTAATTTCCTTCCTCTGGATATGAGGATGTATGGAAGTATGAAAATATAGGTGTAATTTGGGAGTATAAGTGAGAATTACTAGCAGTTATATATATATATATATATATATATATATATATAACACTACTTATACGTGCAGGAGTATACGAACGCAAGTATCCGTATGTAGACAGAAAAAAGGGTAGGCCGGTAAGTATATATAAGTATGAACAAAGTCACGTTTATATATATATATATATATATATATATATATATATATATGTATATAAGTTAGTATAAATGGGTGGGTTAGTTTATGGGGTCACACAAACACCAGTATCCATTGAATTAGAAGTTTCTTCAAAGGTCAACCTCTTCACGACGGTCTGAACACTCCCAGCCAGATCTGACGCTAATGCCGAAGTCCTGACTCTCTTTTCCTCTTTCTCTTTTCTTTCTCTTTTCCTTCTTCCTATTTTTATTTTTATTTTTATTTTTTTTTATCCTTCTCTTCAGTTAAAGAAAATGCCTATTTCGGCAAAAAAATTTTGTACCAAATGGAAGGAATATTGTTTGGTCTGATGAAATGAGCTAATTAGGCTCATAAAAATGAATTATGATTTATAACCAATTTAAATGACGTGTTGAGTTTTCCTTTATATATATATATATATATATATATATAAACATTCTTATTTTTCGGTGAACTGATTTAAAAACCATCAACACCAAACGCCTCTTATAAGAAAAAAAAACAGGCTGGTAGACATTCTTTTGAGTCTGGACATTGGAGGTAAAAAAGGGATCTAATTTAATTAATTTATGAATACTACTTATCGTCAGAGATCCCAAGGAATTTATCTCACACACAGTTTTACCTTTTTTTCATTCTAACCTGAGGAAGCCAAAGAGGGCAAACGCGTAGCGAATAAATTTTTATTAATCAGTATTATTATTATTTATTGAATCACCCTCGTCGAAGTCCTTATACCGAAAACTTCACCTTATTTATTGAATGACCCTCGTAGAAGTCCTTATACCGAAAAATTCACCTTATTTATTGAATGACCCTCGTAGAAGTCCTTACACCGAAAACTTCACCTTATTTATTGAATGATCCTCGTAGAAGTCCTTATACCGAAAAATTCACCTTATTTATTGAATGACCCTCGTAGAAGTCCTTACACCGAAAAATTCACCTTATTTATTGAATGACCCTCGTAGAAGTCCTTATACCGAAAAATTCATCTTATTTATTGAATGACCCTCGTAGAAGTCCTTATACCGAAAAATTCACCTTATTTATTGAATGACCCTCGTAGAAGTCCTTACACCGAAAACTTCACCTTATTTATTGAATGACCCTCGTAGAAGTCCTTATACCGAAAAATTCATCTTATTTATTGAATGACCCTCGTAGAAGTCCTTATACCGAAAACTTCACCTTATTTATTGAATGGCCGTCGTATATCGCTAAACAATAACAACCAGCAAACAATTCCAAAAGACATTTCTTTTAGTCTTTTTGTCATTTTACTCGAGTCAAAATGATAATGCCAAGAGGTTTCTGAGAGTGAAAGGAAATGATAAATCCTGAGTGAGGAAAAAGTGCAATAAAAGAAGGTGAACCAGAAAATAGCGATTTATGTTGCATTTAAATATTTGAGTTTCAGTTTGAGTTTTGTTTAATGGTATATCAACATCTCTGCGGGTTATTTAATGCCAAAAAGGTGGGGGTTTAATGTATTTATTTTTTTATGTTCGGTTATAAAGAGAAGGTTGATTTAGTCAGATTTTAAATGAAATTGTTTTGTTTTTTATTTATTTGTTTTTTGTTTTTTTTTGAAAACTGAAAATGTCTTCTAGTTTTGTATTCAAAAATGTTTTGCTGAGAATTTTTTCCTTCAAAAATGTGTTATGGTAATAATTTTTTCTTCAAAAATGTATTGTTGGTAATATTTTTCCTTCAAAAATGTATATTTTTCTATAAAAGTCTATTTTATGTGTATATTTTTATAAAAGTGTATTTATATACTTTCATAGTGTTTTGACCCAAGTTTGGGGTTTCCCTATTTGCCCATAGCTGGGACCCTAACAGGTATTACCACTCCGGTTCAGGGTGCACCTGAGAACAACAGCAATTAAGAGGTGGTTCCATGCTCCTCATGTTTACTGTCATACCCAGGACCCCTTAAATATCTGAAGATTTTACTGTAAGAAAAGAAAGTATTGGAATGGAATTTAGTGTTACAGCTAGTTGTTTCAAAAGTAAAATGATGAGACCTAGCCACCAATCTAGTACTGCGCTTAAATTCATAAAGATTACGTACCATCAAAGAAAGATTTTTTTTGAAAATGCAAAAATGTAACATAAGCCAAAAAGTAGTATAGGGGAATGCTAGTCTTCAGTCTGTCTTATCTTAAACTGAGCTAACCAGAATTACTTACCCAAATATATCACACCATTCCTTACACCAAAACATCAGATTCTTATTTTTCACTCTTACCATCAGAATGTGCGTTGTGGTGCAGCGAATATCGGCACGGAACTAGAAACCGGGGAGCCGAGTTCGAATTCCAGCTGAATCCATTGTATTCACTTACGCGCAAATACCCTTGGGAAAGGTATTAATCCGTCTCTTCCTTCCAGTTATGGGTTAAATAACAGGACAGATTGGGTTCTATAGCCTTGGCTAGGCAACCAATCTACAGCAGAAAGCAATGGCAACCTACTGCGTGATAATCTTCTGCCCAGTCAGTCATGTCTCTTTCGAGACATGATCGCCGAAGCTCCAATTGCCGTCCACAATCATCTAATAAAAAGGAAAGCTCGTTACAACAATTTCCATGAAAATATTTATAGAAAAGATTTATGTCATATTTTCTGTCGTCCATTACTACACTAACTAGATATTTAAATTTCTGTACTTGATTGATACTAACGTCTCTAATACATAGCTTACATTTTGTGTTGTCAAATGCTGAGGATCATACATGCTATTTAGTAAATAGTTCCTTCTTTACTACATTGTCTAAGAATTTTCTTTTTACTCTCAACACAGTGTCATCTGTGTACCTTATGTTGTTAAAATTGTCTATGCTTCCTCTTCTATTCGACGTGCCATATCAGAATTTTGGCGAACATGGCTGCCATTTTTAGCCCCTTTTCATAATCATTTCAATCCAAGCAATGTAGGATCGCCACTGGTATGCAAGGGGTTACAGTGAGAGAAAAAAACAACGTACAGGGGATGTCAAATAGATGGATGAGAATCAAGTAGATAGATGGCAATTGATGTTGCATTTAAACTTTTGACGATTGTAGCCATCAGGGAAGCAAGCAAACGGTAGGGAGTTCTACAAATGGGAAGTGCAAGAAAGGAAACTGTTATAGTAGAAGAGGTGGTTGAATTTAACTTTTTTCGGTGGTAAATGGATGGAACTTTGATGCCGGTCTAGTAGCACACGTAAATACATGTGGTCGGAGAACCAGGGGAAAAAGTTTCGTCGAAGCAGTTACCATGAAAATACTTGTAGAAAAGACAGAGAGAAGCCACATCACGTTGATGAGAAAGTGACTGAAGGTGAGCTACCAGGTCAGGATTGATAATATTGCAGATTCTCCTTTGGATTGTGTTGAGAACCTTAAGATGAATAGCAGGAGCTCCCGACCAGATATGGGAACATTATTCAATGTACGGACGAATGGTAGATTTATAAATGCGCAAAAATGGTTTCTGACGAGAAAAACCTTCTGGCCCGATACAGTGACCCAACCTTCCTAGCAGTAGATACAGCTACAGATTCAATGTAGTCGTTTCATTTGAGAAATATTAATCTTAGCAAAGTTACTATTTTTTTTATCTCTCCTAATCCTTTATCTGACAACCATTTACGCATTGTATTTAAGTGAATTATGTGCTAATCTTCTCTGTTCCTCTTGCCTTCACTATGTACTGCGGATGTCAATCATTATTTGTCCTAGTGTTATGATTCCCAATCTATAGAATGGACTCTTCTTCCGTCAGTTAATACTAACCTGAGTCACCTCCGGGGACGCAGCTGAGAGGCAGTCAAGATGCAGCTGTGAGACAGCCTAGAGGCAGGAACGCAGTCTAGAGACAGTCGAGACGCAATGTAAATATACAGTTCGGACTACACATCTTTTGCTGACTACTAACACTTAAATATATGATCTGTTATTCTAATACATATTTTTGAACCGACCTTCTTGTTTCCGTGTCTTTCTTCCTGGCCCAAACAGGCCACAATAACTTGGTGATGAACATTTCGTCACAACACCTAGAAAGTTTAACTGCTTCTTCCTGATTCTACGTATCAGTTAGTTAAATGCCATACGTGATGCACTTTTGGGCGATTATCTAAACTTATCTATAAATGGAACTTTGTCTTTGTGTGCCTGTGTGTATGTGTGTGTGTATCCGTTACCTATAGACTCCAAAACGGCTGAACCAATTTTCTTGAAAATTTACACAGTTGTACTATAAGCGTCTGCTAGTGTTCTTAGCTAGGTGTTGTGTCGAGGTACCCCCGATAAATATCGAAAATCATTAATCGAAAAAACCGAGTTATAGAAGGAGTGGTTCGATTGTAATCAAATTTGATATACTCATAGACAAAGACATAAGAAACGATTTTCAGAAATTCCAAGGTTGCAGTTCTTACAATAGTACAGAAAATCGATTATATATATATATATATATATATATATATATATATGAAAGGCAAGATGTTTGTGTGTGTATTTGTTTATCTGCCTGTATGTCTGTATTTTTTCAGCCCTTTTATTTTAGTTTTTACTTCGGGTTTGGCTCTAAGTAGTTATAATTGTAGTTCTTAGTCTCAGCCATGAAACCATTTACTCAGAGGACTTATTTAGCCTGCAAAATTCACTTTAGGACGAAAAAAACTTATTTGATATCGATACCAGGAAATCAAAATTTGACTTACATCCATTCATTTTTCTTTCAATCTACGGTTTCGCTTTAACTGGAAACAACTATTGCTTTTTAGACTTTCGTGCCAACGTCCAAAGAGTCTGAGCTCCAGGACCATGGATTATTTTTAAAGCTTTCATTACATCCTAGCAACGCCGGGCTATACTGCTAGTGACTAAAAGGGAAGAAGATTTTCTTGCAGTAGTTGTTATTACTTTCTGCAGTAGACTGGTTGCCAACCAAAGCTATAGAACACAATCTGTTCTGCTATTTAACCCATAGCTAAAAGAAGAAGCGATGGATTAATACTTTTTACAAAAATAACGAATTCAAATCGAATTCGAACTCGGCTCTCCGATATCTAGTTCCTAGCCGATATTTACTGCACCACAACGCACATCCGGATGTTACGTATATTTATCCTTTTTGTTTTCTTTTCGTCTAAGACTTCGGCGTTACTCACGCTTTCAGCTCATACTAATCTCATCATCCTTCTGTAGAACCACATTTCTGTTTCCTGAAGTCTCTTCATCGGTCAGATGGTGCTGCATTCACTGCCATATAGGAGTACCGATATTACATTATAATCCAGTTCTATTTTCCTGTTTCTTAATAATTTGACCGGGTTCAAATACAGTAGACGCGAACATGCAATTCTGATTACGGTTTTTAAGTTCTTTACAACGCGACTATTTGGATTTGTTGTGCTGCTATATCTTTAATCACGAGAGGGAATGAAAGATTTGATGCAATAATAGTAGTAATCATAATAGTCGTAATCTTAGTAGTAGCATATTACTAGCGTTTGACCATGTCGAAAACGTTATAAGTATCTTGCTAGCATATGTTATGACTAATAAAAAAAAGGTAAGCTTTTGAGTTGAAATTGATTATCTATTTCAGACCACAAGAATAAACATAATTATTATTTAACAAGAAATTTATCAAATAGTGGGCACAAAATTTATAAAATAATGAGCGAGGACCCAACCTGAAGGAGAAATTTAAGTGTGGAAAAATCTTAGGACCTTGATTGGAAACTAGAATATTGTAAAATATAAGCCTGTCAAGATTACTTGTAATTATTAGAGCACTTGGAACAGACTCAAAGACCTTTAAAAGACAGAAAGAATTGCAAGAAATAATATATTTTTTTATTATATGTTTAAAATCTGTAAATGGTTACGAGGAGATTGCTGGATAATATGTACTCTTTGGGAAACCCAACAACAGTAACAAAGAAGAAGAAGAAGAAGAAGAAGAAGAAGAAGAAGAAGAAGAAGATGATGATGATGATGATGATGATGAAAAAACATGTTAGAATTTGCGGTAAGATTTTTATACTAATCTTCAATCAATAAAAGGTCCAAAAGCCTCTCAAGGTAGAGGGTTACTGTATGTTGTTGTATGAGCATAAGAAAACGCAAATAAAGTTTATGTGGTTATGTAGAAAGTATAACGATTAACACTAGATTTGAAGAGGTCAAGATTTTTGCGTTTGGGAAACATCCTGCTGGGAAATTTGTTTGCCAAAACAGCAGTTCTTGGGAAGAAGCTGTCCGAATAGAACCCACTTCTTACTATTGGAGTTCGAAGAGGGAAAGGATGGATAATCCCTTTGTCAGCAGAATAGATCTGAGAGGTATTTAAAAGATGTCAACCTTGCACGAAATATGAAGAATTTGTGAAATATGAAAGTGACAATCATTATGCAAATGGTGGAGACTGTCTGGAAGCTACAGGGGTAAAAAACTGGAAATTAAAGAAAAAATGTTAGAGCTATTATGACAGCGAAGACAACTATTACAGTAGTTTCTCAATGATCAAAACGTGAAGTGAAGAGAAAACCTGAAATGGTACAAACATTTTTCAGTTATCCGAACTAAACCCATTCTAATATTTCATCTCAAACAAGTTTTTTGAGAATTTAAAAAATCATACACAACGTTCAAAATTTCAAACCGTTTGACAGATATTTAAGTTGTTTGTGCTTTCACTCAAAAAGTACCCTTACAAATTCAGTTTCGGGTTTTGTTTTGTTTTTTCTTTTTGTTTTTTTTTTTACTTCACTCAATAAAGAAATCATCCAAGGTGGTAGGTCACTGAGTAACATTGTTGCAAGGCAGTGAAAAAGAAGGAAGAAGTAATATGTACATACGATAGCAGCAGAGAAACTCGAGGCCAACCGCCAAACAGACAAAAATTTATGAATTTTTTTCATAAAAAATTAAACTGGAGAAAACCTTGAACAAAGCACATGAAAATGTTTTTTGATGAATAAATATTAAATTTGTTTCAGGAACTAACTTCTTTATACAGTCTTCTTTCAATAATTTAGCTATTCAAATATTTGGAGTTTTTAATTATCTCAACTTATTTTTCCAAATCTTCCAACATATTCGGATAATCAAGGAATTACCATATAGTGTTTGAATAGTCATCTCTCACTTAATCTCCAGTGCAAACCACTGCTGGTTTAAACACTCAGTGAGGAAATATTGCTACTACTACTACTTCCAATAATAATAATAATAATAATAATAATAATAATAATATAAAGAAAATTAAAAAATAACTGAATAATTCTGATTGAAATATTCTTAAACAATCGAGAATACTAAATAGAATACTGGTTTACTAGGACGATTAACTGCCACATGCTTTTCCAATGAAAACCATTTATTTACTCCTAGTGTAAAAGCCATTATATACCCCTGGTGTAAAAGCTATTATATACTACTGGTGTAAAAATAGGATGATAATTATAATAAATAAAATGTAATTGAATTATGCATGCTAGAAAAGAGGCTCAAGTTATCGGAAACAAATGATGGAAAATTTTTGTTAGTTTGTAAATTTCGCCGTGGTCTTTGCAGACGACAATGTAAAACTGAATGAAAGTGAAAAGCTGAATGAATTTCCTGACCTCGCTAGCGAAATGGAAAAAATTTGGAACTTGACAGTCATACTTATCGTTGTTGGAGTAATTGGAACTTTCCTGAAGAACCAAATAAAGATGTTGCTAGAACAGGAAATCCGGTGAGAAATTGAAACATTACAGATGACAACATTGCGAAGAGAGTGGGGACATTGAGGAAAATGGTAGGGTATTGCAGAGACTTGCTATCACTTTTCTGCGAGAACCGCAAGCCACCAGGTGTTAATATGAAAACGCATGAATAATAATAATAATAATAATAATAATAATAATAATAATCAAGCGAACATCTCAGCTTGCTTATAATCATCGAGATTCTATTTAGTCCGTTTTCTTTTGATTTGCTGGTTTAGTCTAAGTTATTAGGATTGTAGTGCAGTGGATATCGACTCGGAACGACAAATCGGTGAACCGAGTTCGAATTCCAGTTGAATTCGTTGCATTCAATTACGCACAAATACCCTTGGAAAAGGTATTAATCCGTCTCCTCCTTCGAGTTATGGGTTAAATTATAGAATAGATTGGGTTCTATAGCCTTGGCTAGCAACCAGTCTACCGCAGAAATCAATGACAACCTACTGAGGGATAATCTTCTTCCTAGTCAGTCATGTCTCTTTCAAGACATGATCGCCAAAGCGTGTATCACGTATGGCCCTGTACTGACTGACTGTTATTAAGACCAAAGTTGATAACCAGGTGTTTCATTGTCGATGGAAGATGTTGTTCCAGTGACAGATTTTTCGATGTGACCATTGTTGGCCAAGGATAAAATGTACATATATTTGTATATTTTTTGCACAAATGTTCACGGAATATGTCATTTCTGACCTTAAGTCTCTGGTTGGGAACCGAAAAGAAATTAGTATACAAGATAAATCAGGGTAAACAACAAAAACAACAATAATAATAATAATATTTGTTATCACTGTCACGAGTTATCCAAATTATAGCAGTGGTGAATTCTGCGATATCATACACTTCTGGAATGTTGAAAGCCACCAAAAAGCCAGTAAAAGACACAAGGTTCTGCTTGTATAGTTGGAGGCCACAACCTGAACAACATAAGGTATGCGGACGATACAGTGCTGATTGCGGACACGGAAAGGAAACTACAAGACCTCATACAGAAAGTAGCAGTGGAGAGTGACAAAAAAGGACTACAAATAAACTTTAAGAAAACTGAGTGCATGGTCATCAGCAAAAGATACAACCCAAAGTGCCAAATACAGGTGGAGGATAACAGAATCAAGCAAGTACAAAAATTTAAGTACCTAGGAAATGTTCTAACAGAAGATGGAAAGTGCGACACGGAGATCCGAAGGCGAATTGGCATGGCAAAGGACGCGTTCCAGAAGATGAGCAAAATACTAACACACAGGAAAATCTCAATAGAAACGAAGAAAAGAGTGCTAGACTGCTACGTGATGTCAGTTCTTCAATACGGCAGTGAATGCTGGACAATATCATCGAAAATGAGGACAAAACTGGAAGCGGCCGAACTGTGGTTCTACAGAAGGATGCTACGGATATCGTGGACTGGCAACAAAAAGAAAATTGATGCTGAGCATCAGAAAGGGACAACTGAAGTTTCTCGGACATGCAATGAGGAAGGGGAGCCTGGAGAACCTGATACTGACTGGTCAGATAGAAGGAAGGAGAGACAGACGAAGACAGCGGATAACATATTTGCAGGGTCTGATCAGGTGGATGACGGAACGGGGGTTGCCAGGAGCAACAGGAGCAAACATACTAAGAGCCACAAGGGATAGGGAGACGTGGAGAACCATGATCGCCTATGGGCACATAGTAGAAGAAGAAGAAGAAGAAGTAGACTTCAAAAAACATTAAGTACTATCTTATAAAAATGGCCATGTCATCAGAGAAAAAACACCTAAGCAAACGAATGTGACAGAATTTCAAATATAAGGATATTGAAATAGAAATTGCAAGAATGTGATATTTAAACAGCCACTATTCCAATGGTAATAGGAACACTCGGAGTGAATATAAAGAATTCTAATGCATGCATTAAGAAAATCCTAGGATACTCATCACTATCTCCGTTAAAAATTATTGTGATGATGATTATCACTCACAAAGACAAGAAAAAAGAACTCTTTCGATATAATTTAGTCAATAATTTCCTAAGAAAAAATTTCCATTACATAAAGACTCAGGTAAAAGAGCTGGAAAATTACTGCATCAAACAACAAATATGGAATAATAATAATAATAATAATAATAATAATAATAATAATAATATTCAATAATAAAAGAAGGCAGTAAATTCAAACAAGATTTACAGTTAGTAGATTCTGTAGAAAAGCAGAACGGAAGTCAAGAGCCGACTATTGCGGCAAAGAATATGAAAATGAAAGCCAAAGATAAAGCTCTTGAACAAATGAAACAGCGCTGGCAAGACAAACCTCTGCATGGCCAATATCCAGTACGTGCCAATAAATCCAATGTTGACAAAGTTAATACTCATCGATGGTTACGTGCATCTGGATTAAAGTCCGAAACTGAAGGCTTTATTCTTGCAGCACAAGACCAAAGTCTTTTCACGAGAAACTTTCAGGCAAATATTATGCATAATAATATGGATCCAAAATGCAGGTTTTGTGATAAACACCAAGAAACAATAGACCACCTAATCTCAGGCTGTTCTGTGCTTGCCCCAAATGAATATAAAAATCGCCACGATAGAGTTGGGCAATATTTACATTGGGCAATATGCAAACATTATGGAAAAGCTGTAGGCATACACTGGTATGAACATCACCCAGCACCGGTTACAGAAATAGAAGATGTAACCATTCTATGGGATTACACCATCTACACAGACAGAAAAATTGAAGCAAACAGGCCAGACATTATTGTTAAAAACCAGAAGGAGAAAACTTGTCTATTAATTGATATGGCTTGTCCAGCGGATTGTAACATAGCAATCAAGGAATTTGAAAAACTGTCAAAATATAAAGACCTGGAAATTGAAATAGAAAAAATGTGGAAATTGAAAACAAGAGTTGTGCCAGTGATAGTAGGTGCACTTGGAATGATAAAAAATGGAACAAAACAACACATTGAAAGAATCCCTGGAAACCCCAGCTTAAGAGATATACAAAAAATTGTCTTATTAAGTACAGCCCACACACTAAGGAAAACTTTATCTATGTAATGCTGGAGATAATAGGGAAGATAGAAAAACATGAAATGGAGCATTAACAACACGCCACTACCTGCCTTAGGTCTCCCCGCAGACTTGGTTGGTAGTGAGACCAAAGCAGAAATCGAAATATGATGAAAAATGACATAATAATAATAGAAACTTTAATAATAATAATAATAATAATAATAATAATAATAATTTTTAAAAAAAACTATCAAAATACAAGGATCTTGAAGCGATAATCTTAAAAATGTGGGGCATCAATTTCAGTTGGAGTTGGAGTCCTCAGATTGGTTAGAAATGGTTCCGATAGACTTATTGAAGGGATTTCTGATAGCATATACGTTAAAGAAATAAAAAATTGCACTCATAAGTAGCGCTCACATATTACGAAGGGTTTTATCTATGTAAAATGTGTGGGACCTTAGAGGTTTGGTTTTGTTTTAGTTTTTTTACAAACAAATGCTCAGTGGAAAATATTATGAAACCATTTCTGATTTTGGTCCTTGATTGGGACCCGAAAGGAAATTAATATATAACGGAAATCAAAGGAAATAATAATAATAATAATAATAATAATAATAATAATAATAAAGACCTGGAAATTGAAATAGAAAAAATGTGGAAATTGAAAACAAGAGTTGTGCCAGTGATAGTAGGTGCACTTGGAATGATAAAAAATGGAACAAAACAACACATTGAAAGAATCCCTGGAAACCCCAGCTTAAGAGATATACAAAAAATTGTCTTATTAAGTACAGCCCACACACTAAGGAAAACTTTATCTATGTAATGCTGGGGATGATAGGGAAGATAGAAAAACATGAAATGGAGTCATAACAACACGCCACTACCTGCCTTAGGTCTCCCCGCAGACTTGGTTGGTAGTGAGACCAATGCAGAAATCGAAATATGATGAAAAATGACATAATAATAATCAAATAGGCCGGACATTATTGTTAAAAACCAGAAAGAAAAAATTTGTCTATTAATTGATATGGCTTGTCCAGCGGATTGTAACATAGCAACTAAGGAATTCGAAAAACTGTCAAAATATAAAGACCTGGAAATTGAAATGGAGAGAGTGTGGAAGTTGAAAACAAGAATCGTGCCAGCGATAGTAGGTGCACTTGGAATCATAAAAAATGGAACAAAACAACACATTGAAAAAATCCCTGGAAACCCCAGCGTAAGAGATATACAAAAACTTGTCTTGTTAAGTACAGCCCACACACTAAGGAGAACTTTGCCTATGTAACGCTAAGGATGTTAGGGGAGATATGAAAAAAGATGAAATGGAGCCATAACAACACATCACGACCTGCTTTAGGTCTTCCCGCAGACTTGATTGGTAGTGCGACCATAGCAGAAATCGAAATATGATGAAAAATGACATAATAATAATAGTAATACACATAAAGAAAAGCGCGATTTAAAAAAATGGAAACGAAAAGACAGTGTTTGACAATGTCCACCAATTTCCTTTAATAATAATAATAATAAGAAGAAGAAGAAGAAGAAGAAGAAGAATAAGAAAAAACGGAGACGATGCAATAGTCATAGGTCTCGAAACTTCTATTCTTAATTTATTAGTGGTGCTATGTTCATGTTATATCTTCAGGAATTAAGATGGACTACAATATATATCGGATGTGCGTTGTGGTGTAGTGGATATCGACTCGGAACGACAAATCGGGGAACCGAGTTCGAATTCCAGTTGAATTCCTTGCATTCACTTACGCGCAAATATTCTTGGGAAAGGTATTAATCCGTCTCTTCCCTCCAGTTATGGGTTAAATAATAGGACAGATTGAGTTCTATAGCCTTGGCTGGCAACCAGCAACCTAATCTTCTGCGGGATAATCTTCTGCCCAGTCAGTCATGTCTCTTACGTATGGCACTTAACTGACTGACACTATATATCACGGTAGCATCACGTGTATTTCCGCTTGGGGCTGACATACTGTATATCTCTGAGAATACTTAGGGAGAATCATGGCTGCGCGTCGAAAGATTTTTTTTTAAGTTTGTTGAATGAGGCAGTCAAGACAACTTATGGGACATATCAAGAAACTTGGGAACACTTTTATTCGGGGATAGTATAAGCAGACTGGGTTACTCAAACTGAGAGCATTTTTAATTTGGCCCCACCTGTAAGGTTGTGCGCCGCTTTTATCAAAACCACTAACTATATTGCGTACATTTGACCGTAAACTCGACCCCCATAAGGCGTGTGGAGACGATGGAATCCCGGTGATAGTCCTTAAGAGGTGTGCCCCTGAACTTTCCCCTGTCCTCTCTAAACTGTTTAACTACTGCCTTTCTGCTTCCTGCTTTCCTGCATGCTGGAAATTCTCCTCAGTCGTTCCTGTCTTTAAGAATTGTGGTGAACCCTCGGACCCATCCAACTATCGCCCTATCAGTCTCCTACCAATATTCGGGAAAGTGTTCGAGGCTATAATAAATGCTGAAATAGTTCATCATCTCACCGCCCACAAGCTGTTCTCCGACAGGCAATATGGATTCCGATTTGACAGGTCCACAGCCGACCTGCTAACTACTGTAACGGAGTACATGCTACAGGCCCTTGATGAGTCTGACGAGGCTCGCGCGGTTGCTCTGGATATCTCCAAGGCTTTCGACAGGGTTTGGCACCCTGGCCTCCTATGCAAACTACGCGGTTATGGTATTACCGGTCGCCTGCTTGACCTAATCCAATCTTTCTTAAATAACCGCAAAATGAAGGTCGTTCTGAATGGGCGTGCCTCTTCGTCCTACAGCACGAATGCTGGTGTCCCACAAGGCTCTATCCTGGGCCCAACGCTCTTCCTTATTTTCATCAACGACCTCCCAGATGAGATCAGGTCCCAAGTAGGCATCTACGCAGATGACACTACAATATACTCCCGCTCCAGTAAGAAACCTGTCGTGGCGGACAGACATAATCTCGCTGCTGACCTTGAGCGGGATCTACACTCTGTGGTGAACTGGGGCAAGAAGTGGCTTGTCAACTTTAATTCCTCTAAGACCAAGCTGTTGTCTGTCAACCATTACAGGCAACCTCTTCTGCCTCCCATAAGCATGGACCAGATGATTCTCCCGGAGAGTAATACACTACGCCTCCTCGGACTTACCCTGTCCTCAGACCTCAAATGGAAGCACTATATTGAATCCATAGCAAAATCTACTGCTAAGAAGATTGGGTCACTATGTCGATCCAGGATGTTTTTTCCACCTGAATCCATCCTGCATATATACAAGTCAACCATCCGTCCGTGCATGGAGTACTGCTGCCATTTATGGTCAGGTGCCCCTGCCGTTCTCCTCAGTGTTCTTGACAAGCTCCAAAGGAGAGTCTGTAATGTGATAGGTACTGATCTGGCGACTCGTCTGCAGCCACTTTCCCATCGTCGAAATGTGGCCTCCCTCTGTCTCTTCTATAAATACTTTCATGGCTTCTGCTCGGATGAGCTTAAGTCACTGATGCCTCCTCAACAGGTGTTTACCCGTTCAACCAGACTGGCAACTGGGTCCCACCCATTCACAGTCAGGTTAGCCAAACGCAGACGACAATTCTACTCCTGCAGCTTCCTCTCTCGCACTTCCCGCCTGTGGAACTCACTCCCGTATTCTTGCTTTCCTGACGGCTACGACCTCCAGAAATTTAAAAGCAAAGTTAATACTCACCTACTAACCACTGGCCTCTAGCTCTCTCTCCCCTCCCCTGTATAAGCTTCCCTTTCTCTCCGCCCATGTACCTGTCATTGCACCTGCTTTCTCAGTTTTCTATTGTTCCTTTCTAACTAGCTTGTACTCCTCACTCTTTTCTAATTAATCTTTCTACACTTATGTAACCCCCTGCACATCAGTGGCGTTTCTGCCTTGCTCGGGGTGAAATGATTAAAAAAAAAAAAAAAAAAAAATGTGTCTGCTTGGCATATCCTTATTAAACTTGGTGTCATGATAGGAATTTTGGGTTCTGTATGTTTGGTGTAGTAATGGATAGCGCCTCAAACTGAGGAATCGGAAAGTTCAGTTTGAATCCCAACAGAGTTCAGTCACTTACGGGAAAATACCCCTGAGAAAAGTAGGAATCCATCTCTTTTCTACTTCCGCCAGCTATGGTCAAATAACAGGAAATACAGGGTCCTTGGTTGGCAACCGGTGTAGGAGAAGGACAACTCTAAATTTTGAACCTGAGGATTGTCGTTTGAGTTATAAAAAACGGAGAACCCACACTATATTCCGTGGTCTTTGGCTGTCAGTGATGGGCTTAGAAAGGAAATAGGAGCCGCCAAACTATTCAAAAGCCCACTGAAAGGATCATGAAGAAGAAAAATCAAAGTAAAATCATGTCGGGTGGTGGGGGAGTTAGGCTATTTCTTCTTCCCCCAGGTTCCCTAGTCAATTGAAGCAGTCGAGGGGCTAATCATATTTTCACCCCAGTGCCGGAATCAATAATAATAATAATATGATGATGATGATAATGATGAAGATAATGGTGATAATCTATATGTTAGAAGCTTTGTCTCCGACATTGAGCATTCTTCCTCAATAATATGGCCCAAATTTTAAATAATTATATATATATATATATATATATATATATATATATATATATATATATATATATATTTTTAATCGTATCACCCCGAGCAAGGAGGTAATGCCACTGATGTGCAGGGGGCTACATAAGAGTAAAAAGATTAAGTAGAAGAGAGTGAAGAGGAAGACGAACCAGTTAGAAAGGAGCAAGAGAAGGTTGGGAGTATAGGTGTGATGACAGTTGCAAAGGTGGAGAGAAAGGAAAGGATATACGGGGTGGTGAAAGAACTAGAGTCAAGTGGTTAACAGATGAGTATTGACTTTGCATTTACATTCCTGGAGGTTGTAGCCGTCAGGAAAGCAAGAATATGGAAGCGACTTCCACAGGCGGGAATTGCGAGAGAAGAAGCTGCAGGAATAGAATTGTCGTCTGCATTTGGTTAATCTAACTGTGAATGGGTGGGATCCAGTTGCCAATCTGGTTGCATGAGTAAACACCTGTTGCAAAATGAATTAGAGCACTCTAACTACTAATTCATTATATATATAATGAATTAGAGCACTCTAACTACTGGCGTATGATACATCATACGCTATAAGTCTGCCTCCTTCTACCGAGCGCCCATAACAGAGGTAGAACCACCGACTGACACCAATTCGGTCGGGTTTCAATCCTGGGGAAAAGCAATCAGATGTCTCACCGTACTGATGAACTGTGATACAGCGAAACAGATCTGTCTGCAGATGACTATATATATATATATATATATATATAAAAAGTTGACGTCATCATGTCGACCTTAGGATCCTTTCAGCTAACACATTCTCAAAGGTGCTCGTCGGCGTTATTGTTAATAATAGACCGGACGCGAAATTTACTTACGGAAAGGAAAGTTGGAACTCGTTTAAAAGTATCAGAAATTGGAGCTAGGGGGTTTGTAGGAGCGTCTGCATACAGCCTCATGAAACAGCTCTCAGTTGCAGGGAGGGAAAAAAACCAGAGCCCTGAAAGCAATGGCAGAAGCGGCAGAGAGATGTTCAAGCTGGATCTGGTCAAGGAGGAATAAAAGTGAACTCCATAAGGCTTAACTTTCCTACAAATATCAGGTGTACCTTTGGCTAAGTGGTTAGTGCGGGAGTCTTTGAGTGAAAATGAGCATATCCAGAAGGTCACGGATCCCATCCGTGGCTCGTCCCAAAAAAAAAAAAAAAAAAGGCAGCAGAGGGACATCCGGAGTCATGAACCGGGTGTGGCCCAACCCCACTAGAGTGTCAGGAGATAAGAGCCGAAACACTTGCTTGACGGGGGCTTCTCTTCTGAGGACTCTCTGCTGCCACGCTCTCCATGAGTTTCTTTCTACTTAATGAGGAAATAATTAAAATGTAAGCGGGGTGTAAATATACAGTTCCACGAGAGAATTAAAATAGAAAAAGAAAAACTCACAACCCCTCCAACAATCGTAAGGGGTGAATGAAATGCTCTTTTTTTGTTTGTTTTTCTTTTTCTATTTCACTTTTCTTGTGGATCTGTGTGATTATACACACACTTTCATTTTAATTATTTCCTCATTAAAATTATACTTTTAAACGAGTTCCAACTTTCCTTTCCGTAAGTAAATTTCGTGTCCTGTATATTATTAATAATAACGCCGACGAGCACCTTTGAGAATGTGTTAGCTGAAAGGATCCTAAGGTATAAATGATGACGTCACATTTATTTAAGTCTACTTTTTATTTCTGTGGGTACAAGTTCCTATTTATATATATATATATATATATATATATATATATAGTGGCAAGATTGTTGTTTTTTCAATAGTTTTGCTGATAAAAGATATTTTTAGTAAACAGGATATTTTTTATTGTAAAGTGTGGTGGGGATAAAGCGTTGATAGTTAAATACAAATAATTTGTCACTTTAACTGAGCAGATTCATGCCAACTTTGAAGTTTTGTGAGAACACCGTCATCGGGACCGTTTTTTTTTTCTTTTCTTTTCTTTTTTTTTTTTTTTTTGTCGAATCGAGATGAACCTACTCAGTGTTAAAATGGCAAATTCTTTGCATTAAACATATGTGTGTATGCGTGCGTGTGTGTGTGAGTGTGTGTGTGCTTGTTATGTATGTATCGTTTATATATTTTGTGATATTCTAAAATTTTTCTACAGTTTTTTCTTTATTTCTTTATAAATTAAAAATTATAATACTTACCTATAATTTCAATAATAAGTTTCCAACCGCTAATTTTTTATTATACACAATACTTTAATATATGTGTATAATTTGTGCTTCATAATTTTATTCATGTTGTTTAATTGTAATATTGTAATGATATAATATGGTACTTTGATATAATTGCAATTATAATATAATAATATAATACTTTAATATATATGCGTTAATATTTCTAAACATTACTTATATTACTTAATTATGATATTGTAATAATTCTAATACATAGATATTTAATATTTTGATACATATTATTTCAGTGAAAAATTTTAACCGTTAACAACTTACTTTCAAAAAAAAAACTTATTTATATATTTATAAAAAAATCGTTTAATACTTGTATACATTATTTCGTTAGAATTTTTAACAGAATCTATTTCGTTTTATCATTCACACACATACTAATTTTACCGACACATAAACACGCATTCATACATGATTCTCCCATACACATATTTTATATTAAAAAATCGTCCATCACTTGATACTTGTGTACATTATTTTGCTACAATTTTGAACGGAAATATATTTCGTTTTATCATTCACACACATACTAACTTTACAGACTCATACATACATGATTCTCTCATATTCATTTTATTTAAAAAAGAAAATCGTCCATTACTTGATGCTTGTATACATTATTTTGCTACACTTTTGAACGGAAATGTATTTCGTTTTATCATACACACATATAGTGACCTTACCCAACATATAAACACACTTAATTCGTTTATAGTTTAAATACGCTTGACACATACATTATTTTCGCATACATACACTTACACTTAAAATAAGCATCTATTGCTTTTATTACACGTGGCACACATATAAACAGGCATAAGTTTTTTCTACACTTGAAAATGAAGAACAGCTATTCCTTTACTACACGTGACGTGTATCTGACCAATGAAATAAAACTTCGATCAACATACTGTCTCTTTTAAATTTATTTTAAATTCAATTTTTTTAAAAAATCAGTCGTCTTTAACAAATCTCTGCAGAAGCTTATTAAAGTGAAACATGTTAGATTAAAGACATTTTGCCCTACCTGTTCTTTCCTTATTCTATTCATATATATATATATATATATATATATATATATATATATATATATATATATTAAATCCAAAAGGATGATCAGATAGGTAAATCCCAAAAACCCGATCCTAATTAATATTAATTTCATTGATATTAAAATTGATCAAGGTGGAGGGTTCGATGCAAATATTAAGTTATATTTACAGAGCCAAATGTTGACTCTTATATGGGGGGAGGGTTATGTCTTCTAATATGAGACATAGGTATCTGTCTGCTTTCCCCTTTTTACTTCCTTAAATTCAAATTTTGTTAATCCCACCCCATATTATTTTCCTGTGTAACGATGATTTTTTTAACTTCTACCGGTATAAAATCTTTTAACACATTTGAATTTGAGTAAATAATTTTTTTTTCCGCCGTTGCTGAAGAAGCGAGTATTTCCACGTAGAAATGGCTATTCAACGGATTTAAATATCGAAATTTTGGTATTATATATATATACTTAGCAAATAATCTGTCACACCAAGCTACTCTGGTTTCAATCTGTAGGTATCTTCAGACAAATGTGCCTGAAGATACCTCACGGTTGAAACCCAAGTAGTGACAGATTAGTTGCTAAGTTCATTTTTATCTACTTTTTTCTTGCTGAATTTTGTATCGAGCACTTTCTTATTGT
>JBBBDQ010001926.1:2125000-2207500 GCA_037127315.1 Ascarosepion bandense
GAGAGAGTAAAAAAGAGAGAGTAGAAAAGAGAGAGTGGAAAATGGAGAGAAGAAAAGGCAGAGGAGAAAAGGAAGAGCAAAAATCGAAAGTAGAAAAGAGAGAGTAAAAAGGGGAGAGTAGAAATGAGAGAGTAGGAAAAATAAAATAAAAAAGGTATTGTAGAAAAGAGAGAGTAGAAAAGAGAGAGTGGAAAATGGAGAGAAGAAAAGGGTGAAGAGAAAAGGAAGAGCAAAAATCGAAAGTAGAAAAGAGAGAGCGGAAATGGGAGAGTAGAAATGAGAGAGTAGGAAAAAGAAAATAAAAAAGATATTGTAGAAAAGAGAGAGTAGAAAAGAGAGAGTAGAAAAGAGAGAGTGGAAAATGGAGAGAAGAAAAGGGAGAAGAGAAAAGGAAGAGCAAAAATCGAAAGTAGAAAAGAGAGAGCAGAAACGGGAGAGTAGAAATGAGAGAGTAGTAAAAAGAAAATAAAAAAGATATTGTAGAAAAGAGAGAGTAAAAAAGAGAGAATATGAAAAGAGTGAGTGGAAAATGGAGAGAAGAAAAGGCAGAGGAGAAAAGGAAGAGCAAAAATCGAAAGTAGAAAAGAAGGAGCAGAAACGGGAAAGTAGAAATGAGAGAGTAGGAAAAAGAAAATAAAAAAGATATTGTAGAAAAGAGAGAGTAAAAAAGAGAGAGTAGAAAAGAGAGAGTGGAAAATGGTGAGAAGAAAAGGGTGAAGAGAAAAGGAAGAGCAAAAATAGAAAGTAGAAAAGAGAGAGCAGAAACGGGAGAGTAGAAATGAGAGAGTAGTAAAAAGAAAATAAAAAAGATATTGTAGAAAAGAGAGAGTAAAAAAGAGAGAGTAGAAAAGAGAGAGTGGAAAATGGAGAGAAGAAAAGGCAGAGGAGAAAAGGAAGAGCAAAAATCGAAAGTAGAAAAGAGAGAGTAAAAAGGGGAGAGTAGAAATGAGAGAGTAGGAAAAATAAAATAAAAAAGGTATTGTAGAAAAGAGAGAGTAGAAAAGAGAGAGTGGAAAATGGAGAGAAGAAAAGGGTGAAGAGAAAAGGAAGAGCAAAAATCGAAAGTAGAAAAGAGAGAGCGGAAATGGGAGAGTAGAAATGAGAGAGTAGGAAAAAGAAAATAAAAAAGATATTGTAGAAAAGAGAGAGTAGAAAAGAGAGAGTGAAAAGAAAAGAGAGTGGAAAATGGAGAGAAGAAAAGGGAGAAGAGAAAAGGAAGAGCAAAAATCGAAAGTAGAAAAGAGAGAGCAGAAACGGGAGAGTAGAAATGAGAGAGTAGTAAAAAGAAAATAAAAAAGATATTGTAAAAAAGAGAGAGTAAAAAAGAGAGAATATGAAAAGAGTGAGTGGAAAATGGAGAGAAGAAAAGGCAGAGGAGAAAAGGAAGAGCAAAAATCGAAAGTAGAAAAGAAGGAGCAGAAACGGGAAAGTAGAAATGAGAGAGTAGGAAAAAGAAAATAAAAAAGATATTGTAGAAAAGAGAGAAAAAAGAGAAAAAAGAGTAGAGAAAAGAGAGAGTGGAAAATGGAGAGAAGAAAAGGGTGAAGAGAAAAGGAAGAGCAAAAATAGAAAGTAGAAAAGAGAGAGCAGAAACGGGAGAGTAGAAATGAGAGTAGGAAAAAGAAAATAAAAAAGATATTGTAGAAAAGAGAGAGTAAAAAAGAGAGAGTGGAAAATGGAGAGAAGAAAAGGGAGAGGAGAAAAGGAAGAGCAAAAATCGAAAGTAGAAAAGAAGGAGCAGAAACGGGAAAGTAGAAATGAGAGAGTAGGAAAAAGAAAATAAAAAAGATATTGTAGAAAAGAGAGAGTAAAAAAGAGAGAATATGAGAGAGTGGAAAATGGAGAGAAGAAAAGGGAGAGGAGAAAAGGAAGAGCAAAAATCGAAAGTAGAAAAGAGAGAGCAGAAACGGGAGAGTAGAAATGAGAGAGTAGTAAAAAGAAAATAAAAAAGATATTGTAGAAAAGAGAGAGTAAAAAAGAGAGAGTAGAAAAGAGAGAGTGGAAAATGGAGAGAAGAAAAGGGAGAGGAGAAAAGGAAGAGCAAAAATCGAAAGTAGAAAAGAAAAGAGAGTAAAAAGGGGAGAGTAGAAATGAGAGAGTAGGAAAAATAAAATAAAAAAGATATTGTAGAAAAGAGAGAGTAGAAAAGAGAGAGTGGAAAATGGAGAGAAGAAAAGGGTGAAGTGAAAAGGAAGAGCAAAAATCGAAAGTAGAAAAGAAAGAGTAAAAAGGGGAGAGTAGAAATGAGAGAGTAGGAAAAAGAAAATAAAAAAGATATTGTAGAAAAGAAAAGAGAGTAGAAAAGAGAGAGTAGAAAAGAGAGAGTGGAAAATGGAGAGAAGAAAAGGGAGAAGAGAAAAGGAAGAGCAAAAATCGAAAGTAGAAAAGAGAGAGCAGAAACGGGAGAGTAGAAATGAGAGAGTAGTAAAAAGAAAATAAAAAAGATATTGTAGAAAAGAGAGAGTAAAAAAGAGAGAATATGAAAAGAGTGAGTGGAAAATGGAGAGAAGAAAAGGCAGAGGAGAAAAGGAAGAGCAAAAATCGAAAGTAGAAAAGAAGGAGCAGAAACGGGAAAGTAGAAATGAGAGAGTAGGAAAAAGAAAATAAAAAAGATATTGTAGAAAAGAGAGAGTAAAAAAGAGAGAGTAGAAAAGAGAGAGTGGAAAATGGAGAGAAGAAAATGGTGAAGAGAAAAGGAAGAGCAAAAATAGAAAGTAGAAAAGAGAGAGCAGAAACGGGAGAGTAGAAATGAGAGTAGGAAAAAGAAAATAAAAAAGATATTGTAGAAAAGAGAGAGTAAAAAAGAGAGAGTGGAAAATGGAGAGAAGAAAAGGGAGAGGAGAAAAGGAAGAGCAAAAATCGAAAGTAGAAAAGAAGGAGCAGAAACGGGAGAGTAGAAATGAGAGAGTAGGAAAAAGAAAATAAAAAAGATATTGTAGAAAAGAGAGAGTAAAAAAGAGAGAATATGAAAAGAGAGAGTTGAAAATGGAGAGAAGAAAAGGCAGAGGAGAAAAGGAAGAGCAAAAATCGAAAGTAGAAAAGAAGGAGCAGAAACGGGAGAGTAGAAATGAGAGAGTAGGAAAAAGAAAATAAAAAAGATATTGTAGAAAAGAGAGAGTAAAAAAGAGAGAATATGAAAAGAGAGAGTGGAAAATGGAGAGAAGAAAAGGCAGAGGAGAAAAGGAAGAGCAAAAATCGAAAGTAGAAAAGAGAGAGCAGAAACGGGAGAGTAGAAATGAGAGAGTAGTAAAAAGAAAATAAAAAAGATATTGTAGAAAAGAGAGAGTAAAAAAGAGAGAGTAGAAAGGAGAGAGTGGAAAATGGAGAGAAGAAAAGGGAGAAGAGAAAAGAAAGAGCAAAAATCGAAAGTAGAAAAGAGAGAGCAGAAACGGGAGAGTAGAAATGAGAGAGTAGGAAAAAGAAAATAAAAAAGATATTGTAGAAAAGAGAGAGTAGAAAAGAGAGAGTGGAAAATGGAGAGAAGAAAAGGGAGAAGAGAAAAGAAAGAGCAAAAATCGAAAGTAGAAAAGAGAGAGTAGAAACGGGAGAGTAGAAATGAGAGAGTAGGAAAAATAAAATAAAAAAGATATTGTAGAAAAGAGAGAGTAAAAAAGAGAGATTATAAAACGAAGAATAGGTGGCTAGTTAGAGTGGAAATAATTGTAAGTAAAAATAATTTTAGAAATTTTGTTTGTGTCTGTGTGTTTGTGTGTGTGAGAGAGAGAGAGAGAGTGAGAGAGGGAGAAAGAGGGAGAGATAAAAAAGAAAGAGAGAAAGAGAAAATGATGGATTCACCGTGCCAAAAAAATGTTCGAAAACGACGAAAAGTCAAAATGAAACGAAAAAAAAGCAACTTGGTAAGAAAGAACAAATATAAAGATTGAGTAAAATGATGATTACAGAAAAGGGGGGAATTAAAAGAAGCTTATAAGGCAGTGAAAGAAAGAAAGAAAGAAAGAAAGAAAGAAAGAAAGAAAGAAAGAAAGAAATCATGGAATTATAGAAAAACAAGGAGAGGAAAGAAATTACAGAGAAGAATAAGTTAGAGAGAGTGAGAAAGAGTGAGAAAGAAAGAGAACAGTATTAGGGGGCGAGAGTGGGGGAGAGAGTTAAGAAATTCAAGAGGGAAATGATAGAGTTGGGAGAGAGAGAAAATTGCGCACAGAAAGAAGCATGGAATTTAACAGAAAGAAAGAAAGAAAGAAAGAAAGAAAGAAAGAAAGAATAAACATTTATAGAGAGAAATGGAAAGAAAGAAAGAAAGAAAGAAAGAAAGAAAGAAAGAAAGAAAGAAAGAATAAACATTTATGAAGAGAAATGAAAAGAAAGAAAGAAAGAAATGGTGAGAGAAATTATGGAATTATAGAGAAACAAGGAGAGAAGAATAAGTAAGAGAGAGAGAAAAAGAGAGAAAGAGAGAGAACATTATTAGGGAGCGAGAGTGGGGGAGAGAGTTAAGAAATTCAAGAGAGAAATGATAGAGATGGAGAGAGAGAATTGCGCACAGAAAGAAGAAGGGAATTTAACAGAAAGAAAGAAAGAAAGAAAGAAAGAAAGAAAGAATAAACATTTATAGAGAGAAATGGAAAGAAAAAAGAAGGAAAGAAATAAAGAAAGAAAATGGAAGAGACAAAAAATTTCGAGATAGAAAGCAAAAGGACGAAATATAGGAAGGAGTTGGAAAGAAAGAAGAGAGTGTGAAAAAAGAAATAAGGGCGATCAAGAGAGAAGAAAATTGAAGATAGAGAGAGAGAGAGAGAGTTGAAAAGGGAGGAAGAGAGAGAGAGAAATGTAAATTGGGAACAAAATAAGGGAGTTTGCGAAGAATATATAAGAGATAAAAGAGAAAGAGATAAAAAATTGAGGAGTAGAATACGAGAGAGAGAGAAAGAAAGAGAGAGAAAAACAGACAGACAGACAAATAGACTGACAGACAGAAAGAGAAAGAGAGAGAGAGGGACTTAAATGGGTAGTGATTTGGAGAAATGGACAGTATTAATTACAGAAATACTAAATTCAATAAACAGGATAGGAGAGTGTTGCGAAATCTGAAGGCAGAGACTTGTGTCGATTTAAGAAAAAAGAAGGTCGAGACAAATTAAATGGAATAAGGTCTTGAAAAATTCAAGAAGATGAGGAAAAGACTAAGACAGTTGTAAAGAGAGATACATTGGTTAAAGGAAGATCAAAATTAAGGGTGTCAGAGAAAGAGGCCCACATAGAGCATTTGAAAGAGAGAACAAAAAAGGTAGGTTGAGAGAGAGAGAGACTAAGAATTGGGAGAGACTATGAAGATTAGAGACAGATTAAGAGACACCGATCAAAAAACGAAAGTTGTGAAAGTGATCTAAATTACTGGAAAGACATTTAGAGACAAAAATAGAAAGAGACTAAAAGAGTTGGAGAGAAACTTAGAAGTGTGGAGAAAAATTAAGATTAGAAAAAAAAATGAGAGACTAAGAGTGTTGGAGAGAGACTTAACGTTATGGGAGATGGATTAAGTGAAGAGGAGTGAAAGAACTAGAGAAAGAGAGAGGACTAGAGAGATATTAAAAAAGAGGGAAGAGAGATTAAGAGGGAGGAACAAATAGTGAGCAAGATAGTTAGACATATAGAGATTTTGAAGAGAGAGAGGGCGAGAGAGATAGAAAAGAATGAGTTTATTATAGAAATAAATGGTTATAGAGTATAAGAAAAGGGATATTGGTACTGAGAAAAAAAAAGATAGATAAATAAAGAAAGAAAGAGGTGGAGAGAAAAAGGGAGGTCAGTAGGAGAAGATAGACAGAAAGAGGAGAAGATAGACAGAAAGAGGAAAAGATAGACAGAAAGAGGAGAAGATAGAAAGTGCCAGAGGGTGTAAGAGATAAAGAGAAAAGGAGAAGTAGCCAGAAATAAAGAAAGGGTGTGCATAAAGAGATAGAGGGAGATAAAAGAAGAAAGAACGAAATATAGAAAGAGAGGGGAAAGGGAGAAGCAAATGGGTATCAATAGGAGAAGGGAGAGAGGGAAGAGTTATAAGAGACTTTTGTTTGTACGTTTTGATGGAAACGGAAAAGAATGAAAACGGATTACAAAAATAGAGGAAAGGACAGAAGCTTAAGCAATTTAGAGAGAGTGAGTGAGAGAGCGAGAGACAGACAGACAGACAGACAGACAGACTTAAGTAAAAGAGAGGTGGGTTAGCGGTTCACACTCCACCCACGTCTATTGAACAGGTGAAGAGGCTCATCCCTTGTTTCCTGTTTAGGTTGTGGTTTCTGGTTTTTCTCTTTTCCAATCTTTTCACTCTTACGTAGCCCCCTGCGCATCAGTGGCGTTTTCACCTTGCTTGGGGTGATATGATTAAAAAAAAAAAAAAAAATTTGAATAGTAAAACTAAGAATGAATAACAAGCGTTTCTTTTGACCGAAAACAAATCGAAATCAGTTAACTGCCATACATGATACACGCTTTGGGCGATCATGTCTCGAAAGAGACATGACTGACTGGGCAGAAGATTATCCCGCAGTAGGTTGCCTTTGTTTTCTGCGATAGACTAGTTGCCAGCCAAGACTATAGAACCAAATCTGTCCTGTTATTTAACCCATAACTGGAAGGAATAGACGGATTAATACCTTTCCCAAGGGTATTTGCGCGTAAGTGAATGCAATGAATTCAACTGGAATTCGAACTCGGCTTCCCGATTTCTCGTTCCGAGCCGATATCCACTGCACCACAACGCACATCAGAAATGACATCAGATGGTGTTAAAAAGAAATAAAACGAAAGAAAGAAATAGAAAGAACAGAAGCCAACAAGCTTTCTCTTTCGAAGGCATGAAAATAAATAATTAAAAGAAAAAGAGGGAGGGATAAATTTAATAATTATTTCATTTTTATCAAAGAAAGAATATAAAAGAGAGAAAATTAAAACTATAATGACTGTGATTTATTAAGCGTAGGCCACTCGAATGGAATGTCCAGTGAGGACCGAACTCATTGCTTATCCGTAACTGATCTAGCAGAACGTGCTAAATATTATACTACCTCGAAGTGCTCAGTGCACACCTGCATATATACGCATACATGAGAAAGAGAGTCTGAAGATTATAATGGTGATAGAAAATTGGAGAGTAAGTAGATAGCAAGGCTACCGGTTATTTCAGAGTGGAGAGTAACATTTTCTTCAGTTTAAATTTTAAAAAACATGTCTATAAATAATGAATGAAGAAATGTCTCGATGAGGGAGTAATTGTGTAAAGAGATAGTGAGTGAGTGAGAGAGAGAAGAGAGAATAAATAGAGAAAGAAAGAGCGTATGGTGCAAGTTAAATTTGCAAACCAATTTTTCTTTTATATGGAAGAAACCAAAACCAAGCATAAAATAACCCAAAGAACGAAAATGGAAAGATTCAGAAATAAAGAGAGTGAGAATGAGCGAAATAAAGAGAGAGGGGACGAGAGAAAGGGGGAATAGGGAAAGAGAGAAAAATGAGAAAAATTTAATAAGAACAGTCAGGAGAAGAATGCGAAAACAGGAGTTAGCTCAGAGTGAAGAGTAACTTCTGATTTTTTTGTGGGGGGGGGATGTAGACATTAATTCTTAAACCCAGTAAACGCAGAAAGAAAGAAAGAAAGAAAGAAAGAAAGAAAGAAAAAGTGGGAAAGAAAAATAAATGGCTGAGAGAGAAGAAACTTCAAGTAGAAGATGTGGAAGGAAAAGAGTTCCGAGGAAAAAGCAGTGACTACACTCGAAAAAGAATGCCTTAAAAGGTGGGGGGAGGAAATACCTAAGAACAGTGATAGAAAATAGAGAGGCGTTACATGGGGGAAGGTGAAAGTTAGAGAATAGGAGTTGAAAACAGTTTCAGTGAAGCCGAGAAGGAGGAGAGAAGAATAGACAAAAAGAAGAAAGAGGTGATAAGTAAAACCAAAGATGTTCGAAAGACGATAAAGAAAGAAGTGAAGAATAAGGGCAATGAAAGAAAAAAAGAAGTTGAAGAAAGAAAAAAAGCAACAAAGAATATAAATATAAATGAAAACATTACAGTGAAAGAAAGAAACAGAGATAAAAAGGACAAAGAGAGAAAGAGAGACTAAGAATATAATGAGAAGTTGAATAATTTGAGACGGAAAAGAAAGATTGAAGTGGTGAGGGGAGAAAAGTGAGACGACCAGAGATATGAAAAGAGAATAGGGGAAGTGGACGAATTTGAGGCAGGAAGAGCAATGTCGTCGATGTCGCTCGCCGATGGACTGCTTGACAAGAGTAAAAACGAATGGACAAGCAAGCAGAATAGCGACAACGGCGCTAAGAATGCTTTTGCGCATGTCTGCTTTTGTCGACTGAACACGTGCACAAATTGCCGCTAAAGAATCTCTAATAGGAAGAGAAAGATGCTGGCAATGGAAAGATGGCGTATCTCAGTCATCTTTTGAGTTTAACGGTTTGCCTTCATGAGCGACTTCGGTGATGGAAACACAGATATATAAATCATGAAAATACTAGGATAGATAGATAGATAGATAGATATTGAGCCGTAGAAACAGGTTGAGATAGATAGATAGATATGAACAGACTGATAGATAGATAGATAGATAGATAGATAGATAGATAGATAGATAGATAGATAGATAGATAGATATATAGATAGATAGATAGATAGATAGATAGATAGATAGATATGGGCAGGCTGGAATATAAAGATATGAAAATATGGAATAGAAAGATAGCTATCTATCTAGAAAGACATAAACAGATCAAGATAAACAGACAGACATTATTATATAGCAACAACTCTAAGGAGAAGCTTATGAAGCACCATTTTTCTAATTCAGCTTTAGCGCTGAAAAACGTTCAATTTCTTATAGTGGATGGTTACAAGCGAGAGGGGAGATGGGATGTGATTATTTTATTAGCACACATACAGTTAGACAGACAGAAAGACAAGTAGGTAGGTAGGTAGGTAGGTAGGTAGGTAGGTAGGTAGGTAGGTAGAGAGAGAGAGAGAAAAAGAGAGAGAAAGAGAGAAAGAGAAAGAAACTGCAATATGAACAGGTTGGTATACTTAGAGAGATACATACAGTGCTGTGCAAAAGTATTAGGACAAGAACTATTTTATCTTTTATGGGGCATAATGACAGAAAATAAACAATTTAATTAAAGTAATTTTATCTGATTTACTCAACAAATACTTTAACAAGAAAAAATATTTGTTAGAAAATAAATTATTATTTATTTAGTATAGCCTTTTGCTTTGATCACAGCCTTCATTCTGTCAGACATTGACATTACAAACTTTTTTAATGTATCTAATGGTATCTCCTACCAAGTAGCTTGTATTTGTTCCCAAAGTGTGTCTTTCGGAGTTACATTAGATTTATCAATTCGAAAGGGGCAATAAAAAAAAGTCAGTCATATCCAAGGATAATAAAATAATGAGTACGTAGTTTGAAAATAATTTGTTTAATAGAAAATAGGAAAAATTTAATAACTTCTTTTTAATACATTTCTTTTTTAATTTCAGTGAGGTTTATAGGAAAATCACCCCTGTCCTAATACTTTTGCACACTACCGGTGGTGTGCAAAAGTGTTAGGACAGGGGTGATTTTAAACTTTATTTTGATGCCTCATTAAAGATAAAATAGTTCTTGTCCTAATACTTCTGCACATTACTGTAGGTATGAATATATTGAGATAGCGCCCACCTATGGTTTATACTGCAAATATTCTGAGTGGACAGTTTCTGGGAGAGAGCGCATTATTTTTCATAATCAGCAGTTTGAAAGCTAATACATTCAAACCCTCGGCTACGAAGACTTACGACTTCGTGCTAGTGCAGTAATCGCCTGCATCCGAACAGTTCTGTCTAACAAATTTCACTTACAACGCTTCTCTCGACTCGTGGTATGGTTTTCAGGTAATTTACCATGGTGTCGGACGCTGGAATCGCTTCTCCAGACCGTTAACACTATGAAATCACCTTCCTGATAAATCAATCACGGTGAGATTGAAGTGAAAGTCCTAGCCATTCAGCCGATCACCAATGACTGTTGTTTAAGTTTTGGTTACGAAACTAAAGCGATGCAGACATAGATTCGTATAAGTCCCAACGAAAAATGCGCATTTCTTAAATAAGTAAATTAAATTGTCGGTTAAACTGGTAGCATCACACTTTTGTAAAAAGAAGGTGTTTTCCCTGATGAAAAAAAAGGGGGTTGCACGTTCGATTCCTGTTGGAGGTACAGTTTTTCTTTAATAAGGCTTCTCGATCTAAGCCGGTTGTTATTATTTTCACTGTTTAAGAAAATAAAAAACAGGGATATTAAATAAGAGTACCCGTTAAATATAAGGTTTATACTAATGAGAGGATGTGCGTTGTGGTGCAGTGGATATCGACTCGGAACGACAAATAGAGGAGCTGAGTTCGAATTCCAGTTGAATTCCTTGCATTCACTTAAGCACAGTTACCCTTGGGAAAGTTATTAATCAGTCCCTTCCCTCCAGTTATGGGTTAAATAATACGACAGATTGAGTTCTGTAGCCTTGGCTAGCAACCATTCTACCACAGAAGACAATGACAATGTACTGCGGGATAATCTTCTGCCCAGTCAGCCATGATCGCCCAAAGCATGTATCAGGTATGACACAACTGACTAACTAATGAGAAATAATATCGGATAAAAATTCCTTCAATATATATAATATTAATACAAATATAAAATTTGTCTCTTAACTGATTGATGTCATATTCAGCACCTCTACTCCGGAGTTTCGTAGACAGTAATTGTTCGGTCCACTCTTCAGGGGATATTAACGTCTGTCTGTCATTTTTCTCGTTTTCGTTATTTTTGTATTAAGTTTAAAAAATAATGTATGCGCTTTTTTTGGTGTTAAATTGCTTTTTCTTCTTGGTGTGCATGTGTGTACGTGCACGCGCGTGTGTATGTATAGAATTATTAGAAACAAGGCCGTTATCGCCCACCCAGTAATAATTAGGATAATACAATACACCGTCTCCCATAATGCACCATTCATCAGCATATATAAATAGTTTGGCTAATACACAATACACATGGTCTAAAGATTACGTTTAAGCATGAAACAGGAGACTGTCACTGGGTGTTGACCTCTGTGTTCATTTTTACATTTACACTAGCAGTATAACCCGGCGTTGCTCGGGTGTAACGAAAGCTTTAAAACTAATCCATGGTCCTGGAGCTCAGACACTTTGGACGTTGGCACGAAAGACTAAAAAGCAATAGTTGTTTCCAGTTAAAGCGAAACCGTAGACTGAAAGAAAAATGAATGGATGTAAGTCAAATTTTGATTTCCTTGTATCGATATCAAATAAAGATTTTCGTCGTAAACTGAATTTTGAAGGCTAAATAAGTCCTCTGAGTAAATGGCATCATAGCTGAGACTAAGAACTACAATTATACCTACTTAGAGCCAAACCTGAAGCAAAAACTAAAATGAAAGGGCTGAAAAAATACAGATACAGGCAGATAAACAGACACACACACAAACATCTTACCTTTTATATATATATATATATATATATATATATATTATCGATTTTCTGCAATATTGTAAGAACTGCAATCTTGAAACTTCTGAATATCGTTTCTTATGTCTTTGTCTATGAGTGTATCAAATTTGATTAAAATCGGACCACTCCTTCTATAACCCGATTTTTTCGATTAATGATTTTCGATATTTATCGGGGGTACCTCGACACAAAACCTAGCTAAGAACACTCGCAGACGCTTATAGTACAACTGTGTAAATTTTCAAGAAAATCGGTTCAGTCGTTTCGGAGTCTATAGGTAACGGACACACACACAAACACACGCACACACACATAGACACGCACTCACACACACAAAGTTCCATTTATAAATAAGTTTAGATTATTGAAATTTTTTAGGGTAAGAATGTAAAAGCGGGTATTTTACTAAATTGCAAACATGGTGAAAATATCTGTGACGTCATTGATACTTAGAAAACTGATAGTCAAGTTACGTAATGAAGATAAACTCTCGATTGGGGATATTTCAAAGGGTGTGGGGAAACCTGATGTGTTATTCATAGTATTTTATGAAAACTTGAGGAAACTGGGTGATGTAAAGTCAAGAAACCGCCTGACAAGCCTAGGAAAACTACTGCAAGGGAAGACAGATAGACTGATAAAGAATAAAATAAGAACTCATGCTAACCTTGGCATTAAAATGGCGCACTATTTCCCGAAGACTTAATGAAATAAATCTGAAAAGTCGAGTAGCCTCTACAAAAAGTCGTACATTTCAAAAAGGAATTAAATGAGGCGATTGAAATTTGCCACCGAACACTTCATATGGACAGATGAACAGTGAGATTGTGTTCATTTAAACTGAGTCAAAGTTTAACCTGTTGTGATGGGAGAAAGTTAGTTCAACGCAGTCCTAAGGAACAATATTTGACTCAGTGCACTAAAAGCAAAAAAATTAGATCACAGTTTGTGGTGTATGTAGGAGTGTTGTTAGTACAGGGAAGGTGTATCATTTCTAGCGGGTTCTAGCTCTGGCTTTTGTAGTATTTTTTAGCATGATTGATAGTTCTTTAATGTGCTTGCAGTTTACTGTGCTTTCATGCCTATGGTTTAAAAGCTTGTTGCTATTCATATATTTAATGATTTTAATTTCTTCTTGAAGACAAAGGAAATATGGTTCCTTTATAGATTTAGCTGTTCTTGCTTGTTTAAGGATTTTCCATTTAACTTTAGGCGTTTAATTTTCGTCTTTTAACTTCCAAAGGTATTTGGAGAGAGACGTCATGTTTTGTTTTTCTTTGTTATTGAAGGATGAGAGGTGATTGTAAAATCACTTTTTAAATACGTTCATGGTATTTCCGATATATTTTTTTTCATCTTTAGGATTCTCCATGGATGAAATCGAACACATATATATCAGAGATTTCGTCAGACATTTATTGGTCATGGGGCATTGGTTAGGGTTTCTACGGTTGTTATTATGTGGCGGACTGGTATTAGTGTTGGAGTTATTTTTGTTGTGTGCTTTTAATATTTTGCTGTTATGTACTTTATTTTTTTCTAGATGATTGGAGCAGCTATAACTCAGTTTTATTGTATTTTTATTGAAGATTTTGCTTAGAGGGTTATTTTTAGGAAAATGCTTATCTATTAGTTTAAGAAATTTATATTCCATCTTGAAGTTAACTGATTGATTAAAAGGAAGGTTATACCATATGATTTTCCTGTTTCTATTTTTGCTTTTTGAACTCCTTAATTTTTCCACAAAGCTAATTTTTGATGATTGATATTCGCTTTCTTTAAGGATTCTGTCGTAAATTACCTCGTGCTTTTCAAATATTTCTTTACTGGATGAATGTGTGTCAATGCGGCGTTCTACTGATGATGGGATATGCTTGATAATGGATGGTGGGTGGTCAGAATTGGGGTTTATATATATTTGGTTAGCATTGTTTTTCATGTAAGGTTGGAAAGTGTTCGATACTAAGTCTAATGTTATATCTAGGAAGTCTACTTGCTTGATATTGGGGTTAATCACTACGTTAAGACCAAAGGATTTAAAGAATTAATTTTCTCGTTTTATCAACCTAATATCAACATATATATTTATCAACATAATAAATAAATCTACTGGATATATATCTTGTCATCCGCAAACAAATCTGTTTCGCTGTATCACAGCTCATCAGTACGGTTAGACTCCGATTGCTACATAACCCAGACTCGAAACCCGACCGAATTGGCGTCAGTCAGCGACTCTACCCCTGGGCCACGGGGCGTTCGGTGGAAGAAGGCAGTCTTTTCAGCGCATATCATATTAGGCGCCCAATAGCTAGAGTGCTCCAATCCATTTTACTGAATGAGCGATGCGTACATGCTAGAGTGGCTACTGTTTTTCAAAGTCTACCTTTCTTCTAGAGTGCTCAATCAGGGTGTGAGAGCGTAAATATATATATATACTGGAGTATGATACATCACGCGCTAAAGGTCTGCCTCCTTCTACCGAGCGCCTATAGCTTAGAGGTAGAATCGCCGACTGACGCCAATTCGGTCAGGTTTCAATCTTGGGATAAATGCAATCGGATGTCAAACCGTACTGATGAGTTGTGATACAGCAAAACAGATCTGTCTGCTGATGACTGTCAGAATATATATTATATATTATAAATTATTGTTTAGAACATGTACAAATTACAATGTACTACAAAGAGTACATTTTGTTTCGACATTGACAGGACAATGCCTCATCAGGTCCTAAACGCACTTTTCTTCGTTCCTTATTCACTTGGATATATATATATATATATATATATATATATATATATATATATATATATATATGTTTGTATGTCTGTGTGTCGTAATCAGCTTATTTTTATATACTCATGCGTTTTTTGTATTTATATATATTTGTCTTTATCTATATTTATATTAATTTGATTTTTTATATACACACACATATATAGTAATGAACTTAATCACGGTAAATCAACACTAATAATAACAGACTAGATATCCGAAAATAATGCTAACTAACAGTAATATCAACCGTCTTCTAACCCGGCGACGACTACCTCGTGGGTTAAATAAAGGGGGAGAAAAAAAGAAACAAACAGCGCACAAGAACAATACGTCTAGTGCTCGTTTGAAAGAGAAAAAAAAAACAAGACGAAACCTTAACAGCAAAGTGCTCGATACGAAAGTACGAAAGTACGAAAGTAGAGCAGAAACGGTTCTTCAGGGTAAGCCTCTTACCCTGAAGAACCGTTCGTGTGAAACCGCGGTAGGTGGTGACTCAAATCTAGATTTTTGTATTGTACACACACACACACACACACACACACACACACACACACACACACACACACACATATATATATATATGTGTGTGTGTGTGTGTGTGTGTGTGTGTGTGTGTGTGTGTGTTTATCCTCGTTTTTTACAGATCTTTAATTCAGAGCTTATTTTATGTACACATCTAAAATCTATCTGTGAATTAACAATTATTATTAATATGGATGCGTAAACCACTGTTTAATTCCGAGTGCTTTACCACTTGACTACAAATTCTTCTCTCGCTTATTGACCTCTCTTCCGGTTTCTTTCTTTCCAGTCAACTTTGATCTTCCAGAATTTAAATGCGATGTCAATCTTTATCTTCTGTGCTCTTAATTCTTGCTCTTTTATTGTTCTCTCTCCTTAATAATGTTTTCTATTTTTCATATTCTTTTACACTTAGTAACCTCTTTTGTATTAGTCTCTTTAAACATTTAGATGCAATGTAAACCGTGATCTTCTGTTCTCTTCATTCTTGATCTTTTATGGCTCTCTCTCCTTAATGTTTTTTTTTAATATCATATCACAGTCAGTAACCCGCTTGCGTCTTTGTGACCTATCTTGGCTTACAGCCATATCACATTGAAATCCTGTACGATCACTGAATTTAAGCAACGTCGAACCTGGTCATCACCTAGATAGGTAACCTCTTGGGAATACCAGGTGCTATAAATTTGAATGGGCGAGCGATGTAATGGATAATGCCTCAGAATTTTAATCGGAGAGCTATTGGGTTCGTTATGGATTAATTAGTAGGACTTGTATCATTAAACAATTATTACCTCAAAAATATTCTTACAGTCTAAAAATATTTTCTGGCTTTAAATAATCTGGAAAGGGTTGATAAATCGTAAAAAACGTGGTACATCTCAGTCCAGTTCAGTCATAACTATATTAGTTCTGCTTGCTAGTTGCACAATTTCAAGTACAATTATATCTAAGAAGCCTTGTTTATGAGTTCACTTACCTTCGACGTTCTCGCTATTAACGTATCTACCAATCAGAATTGTTGCAAAATTGATTATTTTGTCTGTCTCTTTGCGTCTTGATCGAAATGTTAGATTAATATAATATCGATCAATTTACTCACTGAACTCTCTTTCAATCTCAGAACAAGAAAATCGAACACGTAAATATAAATGCCTAGGCGGATGTGTACAGCCAGAAGAATTTAAATTCTTCCAATTCCGATCGATTCTCATCGCAATAATCTACACTTTCTATTTCTCAAAAAACTTTCTCCGTGAATTTTCCAGTCATTTTATTCATTATTGTTTCCGACATTGAAACTCTGAATCAAGACAGTAAGATAATTTAATGATACTTCGGGGGTTGGCGTATTTAAAAAAAATTTTTTTTTTAATTTTTATTACTGTTTTAGCGGGTGAGTAGAAGTTATGCCTGGATTCGTCATCGGAGGCCGCAATTTAAACAATATAAGGTACGCAGATGATACAGTGCTGATAGCAGACACAGAAAGAAAACTACAAGACCTCCTACAGAAGGTAGCTGAAGAGAGTGACAAGAAAGGACTACAAATAAACTGCAAGAAAACCGAATGCATGGTCATCAGCAAAAAGGGCAGCCCAAAATGCCAAATACAGGTGAGGGGCTCTAAAATCAAGCAGGTACAGAAATTTAAATACCTAGGAAGTCTTCTAACAGAAGACGGAAAGTGCGACACTGAGATCCGAAGGTGAATTGGCATGGCGAAGGAAGCATTCCATAAGTTGAGTAAAGTATTAAGAAACAAGACAACTTCACTAGAAACAAAAAGTAGAGTACTAGATTGCTATGTGATGTCGGTTCTTCAATATGGCAGTGAATGTTGGACAATATCTAGAAGATGAAGGAAAAACTTGAAGCAGCTGAAATGTGGTTCTACAGAAATATGCTGCGGATATCATGGACCGAGCATATGAGCAAGGTCGAGGTTTTGGAAAGGATGTAGACGAAAAGGAAATTAATACTGAGCATCAGGAAGAGGCAACTAAAGTTCCTGGGACATGCAATGAGAAAAGAGGGCTTGGAGAACCTGTTACTCACAGGCCAGGTAGAGGGAAAAAGAGACAGGGGAAAGCAGCAAATAACATATTTGAAGGACTTGATCAGGTGAATGACGGAACGAGGGTTGATAGGAAGATGTGGAAAGTCATGATCACCTACGTCCTGAAAGGACATGGCATATAAAAGAAGAAGTCACTGGAATTGTTGGTGGGAGAAGAGAAACAGGTAACTTATTTTCTCTTTCCACTTCGTTTTCTTCTCCTTTAAAATATTTGCTGAGTTATTTATCTACGTCACAAATGCGGGGAAACGTGAACAAGATTGCGTTAAGTGGGGAGAGCAAACCTGCCGTGAAAATCAGCATTCGAAATTTTGTATTTTACCTGAGTTCGAACACCAGTAAAAAAACATCTGTGGGAAAAATTAGCATTATAGTATTATTAGCAGCAAAATACCTCTCTCAATATCTCAGAAATACCCCAAAACATTCTCTCTTTATGTGCCGTGTTTCCACAAGACCTACACGATCATGGCTCTCCACAACTTCTTGCTCCTTGCAGCTCTACATAAATTATGTCTAAACTCTTATCCGCTATCAAGGTCGTCAATTACGTTATGCATTGTTTTCCGTTGTTCCTCTTGCCTTCAATCTGTCCTGTGAGGATCATATTTTCCAAACTCTCCTTCCTCATTATGTGTCCCAGAAATTTCAACTGTCTCTTCCTGATGCTAAGTATGTTTCTTTTTTCTTTCTTTTTTCTCTAAAACTTCGTTGCTCACACGATCGGTTAATGGTATACTCAACAACCTTCTGTAGAACCATATTTCTGATGCCTCAGATCTCTTCTTCATTATTGAGGAAATTGTCCACTATTCACTGCCAAAGAGTACGGCAGTGAAAACAATATTCACACTAATATCTTATTATTATGTGGGAGGTATTTCTGCCGCATCCTGTATTACAACGGAGTCGGTGACTTCTTTTACTTTTATATTTTCTCTGTTTATCCCATTTTTTACTATTAATTAATTCGGTCGGGTTTCAATCCTGGCTAGAAGCAATCGGATGTCTAACCGTATTGATGAGCTGCGATACAGCGAAACAGATCTGTCTTCGGATATATATATATATTCAAAACAGAAAATAAGGGTTGTTCCAACGAGAGAAATTGGTATAGGTGGAAATAATGTAAGCCGTGAATGCTGTGTTTAAAGTGTAAATTTATTGTTAATAATAATAATAATAATAATAATAATAATAATAATAATAATAATAATATAACTTATCTTTTGTATAATACATTAGGTGTCCATAATGGTATTTGTGTCGCTACACGTGTTTCGAGTCAGGAGAATAAATTTGTGCCTTTATATATCGAGATCCGTTTGTCTTTCTAACGACCGAAAAAACCGTGTATATATAGATGAGTAGTCAGTGATGTGCATTGTGGTGCAGTGGATATCGGCTCGGAACGAGAAATCGGGAAGCCGAGTTCGAATTCCAGTTGAATTCATTGCATTCACTTACGCGCAAATACCCTTGGGAAAGGTATTAATCCGTCTATTCCTTCCAGTTATGGGTTAAATAACAGGACAGATTTGGTTCTATAGTCTTGGCTGGCAACTAGTCTACCGCAGAAAGCAATGGCAACCTACTGCGGGATAATCTTCTGCCCAGTCAGTCATGTCTCTATTGAGATATGATCGCCCAAGAGTGTATCACGTATAGCACTTTACTGAGTCAGTGAACAGGTCAGAAAGTTCATATGCGTACGCGTTCGCTTGCTGGCTATTTTCACACTGGCTTGTTAATTTTTTCTGTTTTGAGAATGCACTCTTTTCATTGGCCAAAAAGAAAAATTGTTTACACTGACTCGTAAAATTTGCTTTCGTTTTCTTCAAATTTTTTTCAGCCATTTTGATCCAATTTTGCGCGTGTGCCATTCTACTTTTTAGTGATAAGAAATATAACACGGGTCATGAAAAAAAAATGTGGGGTCTGCAACATATAGAAGCATATAGAAGAAGAAGAATATTATTAGTAATAATATCTTGATTTTTACCAAATAAAACGTTGTCATCCACTATTTATTTCTGACTGGTATTTCATACATTTTAATTCATTTAAAGTGATTAAAATTAAAGCAAAAATATTGGTCGTTCCTGAATAATCAACGACAATCCATAGTAGTCATTATATTATACGGGGGACTACATTATTAATGTAAGGAAAAAGTTCGAAATTATTTTGAAATGAAACAATGAATACTGTGTTAACTTTGGTAAGAAATGTCTATCTATCTCGGCTAAAGCCCAGGTTTGAGCGCGTGTTACTTTTTAATTAGTGAATGATAGTTAGAGAAATGAGGGAGCAAAGCAACTTTCATTAAAAAGTATCGATTGGAAATGAAGGAATAATCAAATGGTAAAAACGGTTTAAGAAAGATAGAGAGAAAGTGGGAACATGAAGGGATGATGAAAAGGCAAAGATAGCGATAAAAGAAAGAAAGAAAGAAAGAAAGAAAGAAAGAAAGAAAGAAAGAATTGTTGAAATGGAAAGTCAAGAAAGGGGAATGGGGAAAAGAAAAGGGAAAAAGAAAAAGAAGAAAGGTAAAATGGATAATAAAACAAAGAAAGAAAGAAAGAAAGAAAGAAAGAAAGAATTGTTGAAATGGAAAGTCAAGAAAGAATGGGGAAAGAAAAGAGGGAAAAAGAGAAGAAAGGTAAAATGGATAATAAAACAAAAGAAAGAAAGAAAGAAAGAATTGTTGAAATGGAAAGTCAAGAAAGAATGGGGAAAGAAAAGAGGGAAAAAGAGAAGAAAGGTAAAATGGATAATAAAACAAAAGAAAGAAAGAAAGAAAGGGAAAAGGCTGGTAGAAAGGGAAAAAAGAAAAGAAAAAATGGATGATAAAAAGAAAGAAATGAAAAGAGGACGGAAAGAAATAAAGAAAAAGAAAGAAAGGATGGTGGAAAGAAGGGCGAGAGAAGAGAAAAACAAAAGAAGCAAGTAAACAAGAATGAAAGAAATGGAAAAGAAAAAAAGAAGGAAGTTAAACAGAAGAAATCGTCGGTGGAAAGGTAAAGAGGAAGGAAAGGAAGAAGAGAAGTGATGATTAGTGATTTTTTTAAATATATCGCCCAAAACAAGGCATTTTATTGCCACTGTTTTGCAGGGGGTTACATAAGAGGAAAGTTATGAGAAAGACTGACAGGTTATAAGGGGTCTCAGGAAGTGGGTAAGAGAAGGATGAGAATACTGATGACAGTAGAGTGGGTGGAGAAAGGAGCATGAGAGAGAGGATGCAGGTTAGTGAGATAGGAGATGACTATTTACATTACATTTAAATTGTAGAATGTAGCTGTCGGGGAAGCAAGTAAATGGAAGGGAATTCCACAGACCGGAAGTGAGAGAATAGAAGCTGATTTCACAGTAAAAGGATGGGATCTAGTTGCTAATCTTGTGGCTCGAGTAAATTTATATATGGGGGCACCAGTGAGCTAAGTTCATCGGAGCAGATTGGGGAAGAAGAAAGAAAGAAAGAAAGAAAGAAAGAAAGAAAGAAAGAATAAAGGAAAGAAAAATGAAAGGAAAGAAGGAAGGAAAGAAAGGAGGAATGGGTGGTTAAAAGTAGGAAGCGAGAGAGTGATTGGGGAAGAAGAAAGAAAGAAAGAAAGAAAGAAAGAAAGAAAGAAAGAAAGAAAGAAAGAAAGGAAGGAAGAATAAAGGAAAGAAAAAATGAAAGGGAAGAAGGAAGGAAAGAAAGAAGGGATGGGTGGTTAAAAGTAGGAAGCGAGAGAGAGATTGGGGAAGAAGAAAGGAAAGAAAGAAAGAAAGAAAGAAAGAATAAAGGAAAGAAAAAATGAAAGGGAAGAAGGAAGGAAAGAAAGAAGGGATGGGTGGTTAAAAGTAGGAAGCGAGAGAGAGATTGGGGAAGAAGAAAGGAAGAAAGAAAGAAAGAATAAAGGAAAGAAAAAATGAAAGGGAAGAAGGAAGGAAAGAAAGAAGGGATGGGTGGTTAAAAGTAGGAAGCGAGAGAGAGATTGGGGAAGAAGAAAGGAAGAAAGGAAATTTTGCATGGATGGAAGGAAGGTAAATAATGCAATTAGGCAAACCTGGCTGAAACATCGAAATACAAACGGATGAGGATATATATATATATATATATATATATATATATATATATATATATATATATATCATGCATAGCTATTTATACTTATAATTGCACTGTTCTGTCAGTAACGCATGCATTAACACCTGACTACTCTTACTTCCTTTCTTCTAGATTTTTGATCCACAGAATACAATTTTTCCTTGCCATTATTAATTTTGATAGCGCAAAATAACAGAAGCTAGAATGTATCGCAATATCGCTAAAGTGTCGATAATTAATTCGACCTATCAGAGTGAGCCGGGTTGCAAAAGAAAATGTCCTTCCTTTGCGATCCTCTCCGCTTAGGTCAGGAAACAAAATACATCACTATCCAAAAAACAAAAAAGGTTCCTACTACTAACGAGGGGAGGGTATTTTATCCTGTAACCTCCACCTTCCCCCCATCCTGCCACTCCTGAAAGGTGGCTCTAAATTCGGGGGTAAATGAGGCATTTGTGCCTTAGAACCTCCCCACTATACTACAGACACGGTTGCCTCACCCTGGTAAGTCCTCATTACTTCCGACAATTTCAATCACCAGATTTTGGTCGACCCATGTCCTTGTTTCCATGCACTTTCCAAAGGTGACACATGCTGGGATTGCCTCCCCAGGTCAATAACATCAGGAAGTCACCTTCTTGACAAATTGTGGTTAGATTTGAATATCAAAATGGAAAGTGAGCATTCTATCCTATCGGCCAAATACTCATATTTAACAGAACCTATCAATGGTTTATGCTGCAACTATATTGGGCGGACCTTAGCTACAGTTTATGGAAGAGAAAACATTAACCGTCATGATCAACAGTCTGAAAAAGGCCAGCATACTAAAACCCTCAGTCACGATGACGTGTTACTTTGTGATAGCACAAACATCGACTGCTCCTAAAGAGTTCTCGCTACCCAATTTTGTCCAAAATTAATTCGACCTATCAGAGTGAGCTGGGTTGCAAAAGAAAGTGTCCTTCCTTTGCGACCCTCTCCGCTTAGGACAGGTAAAAAAATAGATCACTCTCAAAAATAAAAAAGGCTCTAAATTCTAACGAGGAGATGATCTTCTATCATTTATACCTATAGACTCCGAAACGGCTGAACCGATTTTCTTGAAAATTTACACAGTTGTATTATAAGCGTCTGCGAGTGTTCTTAGCTAGGTTTTGTGTCGAGATACCCCCGACAAATATCGAAAATCGATAATCGAAAAAATCGGGTTATAGAAGGAGTCGTCCGATTTTAATCAAATTTGATACACTCATAGACAAAGACATAAACGATATTCAGAAGTTTCAAGGTTGCAGTTCTTACAATAGTGCAGAAAATCGATAATATATATATATATATATATATATATATATATATATATATATATATATATAAAAGGCAAGATGTTTGTGTGTGTGTCTGTTTATCTGTCTGTATATCCTTTATACAAATCCACAATTTTTATCCGATTCTCACCAAACTTCACACAAATATTCTTTAGTCTGAGTCTAAGTTCCAGGACCATAGATTAGTTTTAAAGCTTTCATTACACCCGAGCAACACCGGGCTATACTGCTATTTGTACATAAAAGTATATCAAACTCCTAAATCATATTTTCACTATGTATATTACGACTATTGTCCTCATCTTGGTTGTCCTTATCATAATTTGCGGCCGTTAATCTCCCCGGACTTCCTCGGGTGTATGTCAATGTGGGTAACCTAATCTAATTCTGAACTGAACCCCTTATTTAATCTACGTAAGAAACTATATTTAGAAGTTTCAAGGTTGCAGTTCTTACAATAGTGCAGAAAATCGATAATATATATATATATATATATATATATATATATATATAAAAGGCAAGATGTTCGTGTGTGTCTGTTTATCTGCCTGTATGTCTGTATTTCAGCCCTTTTATTTTAGTTTTTGCTTCGGGTTTGACTCTAAGTAAGTATAATTGTAGTTGTTAGTCTCAGCCATGATACCATTTACTCAGAGGACTTATTTAGCCTTCAAAATTCAGTTTACAACCAAAAAAACGTATTTGGTATCTATACCAGGAAATCAAAATTTGACTTACATCCATTCATTTTTCTTTCTGTCTGCGGTTTCGCTTTAACAGGAAACAATTATTGCTTTTTAGTTTTTCGTGCCAACGTCCAAAGTGTCTGAACCCTAGGACCATGGATTAGTTTTAAAGCTTTCATTACACCCGAGCAACACCGGGCTATACTGCTAATATATATATATATATATTAATCATATCACCCCAAGCAAGGCGATAACGCCACTGATGCGCAGGGGGCTACGTAAGAGTGAAAAGATTGGAAAAGAGAAAGCCGGAAACCACTTCCTAACCAGGGAACAAGTGATTAGCCTCTTCACCTGTTCAATAGACGTGGGTGGAATGTAAACCGAGTGATAGTTTAGTCTATCTACTCCAATTGAAAAAAAAAAGTAAAAAGATTGGAAAAGAGAAAGCCGAAAACCACAATTTCTACTCCAACAGCTTCTTTCCTCGCACTTCCCGCCTGTGGAATTCCCTACCGCATGCTTGCTTCCCCGACGGCTACAACCTCCAGGAGTTTAAATGTAGGGTCAATAGACACCTCCTAACACACTAACTCAAACTCACTCTCTCCAGCCCTCTCCCTATGTACATCCTAAGTCGTCTATCACCCTCCTTCTGACATTTCCTATACCCAATCGCTCTATGTAACCCTGCTATAGTGGCAGTCGAATGCCTTGCTTGGGGGTGACACGATTATATATATATATATAATTTACTGAGTCTAATACAAGATTACAATTATATATCAAGCAGCGATGATTGATGTTATTTATAATAGCCGACAATTATCTTTATGACAGGCTGTCTAGATATTAACTGGGCCTTGCCATATCTTATGTTCTACAGTAGTGTGCCATCCAGTAAAAATCAAATTAAGTACATTAGAAATTGGTCTGCAAGAAAGATTTTTGAAATATCGGTTTGATCAATATGTTTATTTAGTACTTAAAATTTATTTAATTGTTTACTTGTATATAGCGACTAATAGTGGCGAAGGCGATTTGGGTCAGAAAGATTGTGTTATCAAGACAAATGTGAGTCTATGAGTGTAGACAACCATCGCCTGAAATTAGGCCCTGATAGAGACAAACAGAAAGTGAGAGAGAGAGAGATATGGATAGAGTGATAGTGATAGTGAAATAAAAAAAGTTACCTACATAGATATGAACAGGATTAGATAGATAGATAGATAGATAGATAGATAGATAGATAGATAGATAGATAGATGTGGATAGAATAAGATATTTTTCATCGGTAAATTTCAAATGACTAAACAAGAACAACCTCTGGGTAAAGGCTGTGATATTAACAGAAGTATGTAAGAATAGATCAGTAAATAGCGTGCGCTCCCGACTACAATAAGATATCAAGCTGTTCATCCTTAAATGCACGATGCTCTTGTCAACTAGGCTATTTTTGCAGTAGAAACACTCACCCCAGATGTATATGGGAGAGATATGGTGGGTGAAGGAAGAGCAAGAGTGTGGGGGGTCTGTGTTCATCAGTTTTGGCTACACTTTCTCCAACACTTGTTTTTTATTTGTTTTTATTTTTTGGTTATGCTTTGTTGTTTTTTTGTTTGTTTGTTTGTTTGTTTGTTTGTTTGTTTGTTTGCTTTTGTGTGTGTGTGTGTGTGTATGTGTGTTGGTTGGTTTTTTTTGTTTTAGTTTTTTTTTTTTTTTTTTTTTTTTTCTTCGATATATGCAGTTTTATCGGACTGACAGAAGGAAACGTTCGCGTAATTCAGAAGAATTCCGGGCATGCAGGCAGCGACACACGTCTCAATACTTTGGATCATGCATGTCGAGATCAGTTGCTAGGGAAACGCGGGGAGGTAGGTTGGCAGGTAGGCAGGGTAGTTGGAGTAGGAGTTGTAATGAAACCTATGCGGTTGGGTGTTGTGGAAAGTAGGAACGGCATTAGAAGAACAAGGAGAAGAATATGGTAGTAAGAGGAATTTTGGAAAGGAGTGGGAAAAGGGAGAAAGATGAAATTAAAATGGTGAAGCTGATAGTCATAATACTCCGGAGAGAATGAGGAAAGAGAGAGACAGAAGGTAAAATGACCAGTAAAGAGATGCTTGACTGCCAACGTCCGGGGGGGGGGGGGGCACGGTATATAGAAGAAGAAAAAGAAGGAGCAGGAGGAGCAGGAGAAGAAGAAGAAGGAGCAGGAGGAGCAGGAGAAGAAGAAGAAAAATAAGGAGGAGGAGGAGGAGGAGGAAGAGGAGAAGAAAGAGGAGAAGGAGAAGAAGGAGGAGGAGGAGAAGAAGGAGGAGGAGAAGAAGAAGAAGAAAAAGAAGGAGGAAGAGGAGGAGGAGAAGAAGAATTAAAAGGAGGAGGAGAACGAGGAGGAGAACGAGGTGGAGGAAGAGGAGGAGGAGAAGAAGAAGAAGAAGAAGAAGAAGAAGAAGAAGAGTTTAAGTTTGAGTTTTAACAGCATATCAACCTCTGTGGATTATTTAATGACAAAAATGTGGGGTTTTAATTTTTTTTTTTTGTTTTCTTTTAATGTTCGGTTATAACGAGAATGTTGATTTCGTGTGATTTTAATGAAAATGTTTTGTTTTTATTCTTTTTTATTTTAGAAAACTGAAAATGTTTTCTAGTTTTGTATTCAAAAATGTTTTGCTGAGAAAAAATGTTTCCTTCAAAAATGTATTGGTAATATTTTTCCATCAAAAATGTATTGTTGGTAATATTTTTCCTTCAAATATATATATTTTTCTATAAAAGTATATTTTTATACTTTCATCGTGTTTTGACCCCAGTTTGGGGGTTTACTATTTGCCCATAGCTGAGGCTCTAACAAGTGCTACCACTCAGGGTCAGGTTGGACAACAACAACAATTAAGAGGTGGTTTCATGCTCCTCACAAGCTTCTATTCAGAGGCCTTGCTGCCGGATGCAGTTTATCGTCATGCCAGGGACCAGAAGAAGAAGAAGGTGTAGTGATATTAATAACTATAATTATGATTATTGATAGGAATGAAAGGAAGTTAGGACTTGATCACGTTGAAACACCGGTTTCCGTACAATCACCGAAGTTAAGCAACGTTGTGTCTGGTCAGTACCTACATTGGTGACACCTTGGAAAGGAATACCAGGTACTGTAAGCTTCAAAGTGCAAGTGGTGTAATGGTTAATTGGTCGAAATTGTTAATCGGGGGTCGAGTTCTAATTCCACTTTGGTTCGTTATATTCCCTTATGCGAAAATAAATACCCTTCGGAAAAGGTATGAATCCACCTGTTCTACCCACCTCCAACTATGGGTTAAATCGTGAGACTTGTATCTGTAAATCATTATTTTTGGAAGCCCATACCTTAGAGAAATACAAAAATAAATGTAATTACAAGTACAGCTTAAGAATCATTACAAATGAGTATTGAGTTCGAACCTCACTGGGTATCCCTTACTTTCGGCCTTGTGCCACATCTATGCTACGCTTAGAAAATCATCACATTACGAAGAGCTTTTTCTATGTACAGTGTGTGCGATTTCAGGTTGTCTTTTTGTATTTATTTGCAAAACTACACTGTGAAAAATGTCATGAAGCCATTTCTGTTTCTGGAACCCGGATGGAAATGTGTATACAAAAGAAATCAAAGGAAAGAAGAAAAAGAAGAAGAAGAAGAAGAAGAAGAAATGTGGAAATTGAAAACAAGAATCGTGCCAGTGATAGTAGGTGCACTTGGAATGATAAAAAAATGGAACAAAACTACACATTGAAAGAATCCCTGGAAACCCCAGCTTAAGAGATATACAAAAAATGTCTTGTTACTAAGGAGAACTTTGTTTATGTAACGCTAGGGATGTTATGGGAGATAGAAAAACATGAAATGGAGACATAGCAACGCACCACGACCTGCCTTAGGTCTTCCCGCAGACTTGGCAGGTAGTGTGACCATAGCAGAAGTCGAATTTTGATGAAAAATGACAACATAATAATAATGCTTTATTCTTGCTGCAGAAGAATAAAGTCTTTTCACTAGGAACTTTCAGGCAAATATTATACATAATAATGTGGATCCAAAATGCAGGTTCTGTGATGAATACCAAGAAACAATAGACCATCTAATTTCAGAATGTTCTTTACTTGCCCCAAATGAATATAAAAATCGTCACGATAGAGTGGGGCAATATTTACACTGAACAATGTGCAAACACTATGGAAAATATGTAAACAAACACTGGTATGAACATCATCCAGTACCGGTTAAAGAAATAAAAGATGTCACCATTCTATGGGATTACACCATCTATACAGACAGAAAAATTGAAGCAAATAGGCCGGACATTATTGTTAAAAAGCAAAGAGAAAAAGCTTGCTTATTAATTGATATGGCTTGTCCAGCAGATTGTAACATAGCAACCAAGGAATTCGAAAAACTGTCAAAATATAAAGACCTAGAAATTCAAATAGAAAAAATGTGGAAATTGAAAACAAGAGTTGTGCCAGTGATAGTAGGTGCACTTGGAATGATAAAAAATGGGACCAAAAATACATTGAAAGAATCCCTGGAAACTCCAGCTTAAGAGATATACAAACAATTGTCTTAAGTACAGCTCACATACTAAGGAGAGCTTTGTCTAAGTAACGCTAGGGATGTTAGGAGAGATAGAAAAATACATGAAACAGAGCCATAACAATACACCACGACTTGCCTTAGGTCTTCCTGTAGAATTGGTAGGTAGTGCGATCATAGCAGAAATCGAAATATGATGAAAAATGGCATAACAATAATGTAGAGAAGAAAAAACAGAAAAAGTGAATAAGAAAATCTGAAGATGAAGAATTTTGGTAACCATTTTTGATCCCCACCATACAAAAATATTGAAAAAATAATTATCTCCCCAAACAAAAACAAAATACTATGATAGTATAAAAATAATCTTTTATATAAAAAAATTAGATATTTATATAAAAAATTAACAATACATATTATAGTAAAATTACCAACAATAAAATTTTAGTATTTGTCTATATTTCTGAGATGCGGTAGTATTTACAATATTTACATTATTCGGACTATTGTCCTCATCTTTGTTGCCATTTGCTCCGGCCTTCTTCAGGTGCTCGGAATTTCAAACTGAAAACTTTATTACAACCACTGGCGTATACTGGAAGCCATGAGTTACCTTAATGGATTGGAAGTCATGAGTTATCACCCTCTAACCCTGCAAGTTACTTGTTCACTACTGCTGTAGTCTGGTATTGAACTCACAACATTAAGAGTCAAATCAGGAACTAACCAACGACTATATCTTTAAGGACACATGGCCCAGTGGATATAGACGTTGGTTAGTTGCTGACTTAACTCTTAGTTGTGAGTTCAATACCCGGCTACAGCAGTAGTGAACAAGTAACTTGCATGGATAGAGGGAGATAATTCATGACTTCCAATTAACGTTTTACGTAAGGAATGAGGATGATATACTCCAGTGATTGTAATAAAGGGTTCGGTTCGAAATTCCTAGCACTTGAAGAAGGCCGGAGCGTACAACGGCCGAAACGTCGTACAAATGGCAACAAAAATGAGGACAATAGTCCGAAAATGTAAATACTGCAATAAAATTTTAAAAGCAATATGACAAGCAATTAATTTTACAGTGAATTACCAATAATAAAATTTTGTTGAAGACATACGACTGCGTTTAAAATATATTTATTTGAAGTCATAAAATTGTTTTTCAAATATTTAGATGTCAGCATTAAATAACCCACAGAGGTTGAGATGCCGCTAAACAAAATCAATCAACCAACCAACATGAAAGAACTCTTTTAGGACATTAATCTATATAATATCCTATAATTTCTTAAATAAATCAAAGTGCATTCCGCAATATGACTTCAACAAAACCACAACAAATCATCATATCACTGCCTCTAGTAATTATGTCCACACAAATGTATTGCACAAAATCTAAGTATAATCTACCATGTATTCAATTGTGAAAGCAGAATAACATTTATCATGATTTTATCACTTCAAAGCTCCCAAGAAAATTAAGTTTCAGCAATGACCCCTGAAGGAGTTGATATGCCGTTAAACAAATCAAATTAAATCAAATATGTAATGTATATATATATATGTGTGTGTGTTTGAGTGTATGTGTGTGCGTGCGTGTGTGTGAGACTTACATGTACATCCAAACATATGGAAACACAAACATGCATGCACAATTTGACTGAGTTTCAAATGAGACAATCCTACAAGATCAGGAAGAAGTGTGAACCGGACGATAGACTAAACTATTTACTCCTTAATGAGGAGAAAAAAGATTAATTAGTTAATAAAATTTCAGGCGGCGTTATTAGAAGCATAGAGTTAAAGTAGATTTTAGAAGGAGATGGAAAATTGATCCTAAGCAAGAAACCAGTGATAAACCTTTATGTCTGATAAAAATCCCTGAATAACAGGATTGTTCGTTTTTTTTGTAACCATTTAATGGCTATTCAGACTTTGATAATTTGATAATTGTAGTAGTTTAAATAGACAGACTATTTAGATTTAAAAGTTAAACATCTTGCTGTCCAAAATTGTTGTGGTTGTTGCTGTTACTACTACTACTACTAACAACATCAACAACAACAACAACAATAATCTCTATTATAATAAAAGCCGTTTTGTGTATATATATATATATATATATATATATCCAGTCGCGTTCAAGGAGAGATAGAGAGATGGAGAGGCAGCGTTGGTTAAGTTCATTCACTTTACTACCAGTTATTAAACTTTACTACCATTTATGAAAGCTCGTGCCACGTGTTCGCTCTTTGACAGTGTCTTATTTTATTTTTTGCAATAATTTTGTCGTCGTGTAGGGAAGAGTATATATATATATATATATATATATATATATATATATATATATCCTCTCTATTATAATAAAGACCGTTGTGTATTTTTTGTATATATATATATATATATATATATATCCTCTCTATTATAATAAAGACCGTTGTGTATTTTTTGTATATATATATATATATATATATATCCTCTCTATTATAATAAAGACCGTTGTGTATTTTTTGTATATATATATATATATATATATATATATATATATACAAAGAGTTTGCTATTTAATAGAGCAGATTCATACCGACTTCGACATGAATCCGCTCTATTCAAGAGACAAACTCTTTGTACTTATCAATGCTCTATTTACACCCCGATATCGAGCACTTTTCGATAAAATACCTGCTTGTCAAAACACATTTTATCAGTAAATGCACTAAAAAAAGAACATTGGCGCTAAACAAGATAGATAGATAGATAGATAGATAGATAGATAGATAGATAGATAGATAGATAGATAGATATGAACAGAATTTAATAGATAGATAGATAGATAGATAGATAGATAGATAGATAGATAGATTTCTCGCCTGTCACGTTTAGGGATTTCGATTATTTTTTTTCTAATGTCTTAATGGGTGCCATTTGATAGTAGGTACATAAATATATATTTTGCCGTCATTTTTTACGGTACGGTCCCATTCGTAACAATAATGATAAATAAGAAATAATTTTTAGGAGTAGTAGTAGTCATCGTCGTCGTCGTTATCGTAGTAGTGGTAGAAATTACCGGATTCAGCTGGTGTGAAAAGCGTTATTATAATGATTATTAATATGGAGTCGTAGCAGATGTAGCAGAAGGTAAAGAGGTAGATTTTAAGAGTAAATAGGATAAAGAAACTGTCTAAAAAAATGACTGTCTGTGAAAAATATCAGAAAATCGAAGAAAGAAATGAAAAAAAGAAAGATGTCAATTATTCTTAAAAAGCTTACATTGAAAACTCGAATACTCAGTCAGGCCTGTGCGTAGAAGAAAAATGTATTTGTCAGTTTGTTTTATTTTTACTCGACCTGATACTGAGGAAATTAGTTTGAAAACAGACCAAAAGAATACAAGAATGAACGAATGGAACAAGGAATAAATCATTTAACTAATAAATGAAGCTAAGAATTTATCAATAAGAAAAGCAGCTGTTAACTATTTTCCTTCCTTGTATTGAAAACGCAGAAGTTGCTTGTGCGCATGCTCATGCTTACATCCCCTCTGTCTTCTTTTAATAATGTCTTTTTATTGAGACCGGAAGTTTTTAATTGAGCAAATCTTAATGGCAGGATGGGAAATATCTGATTGCTGATTGGTATTTTATTCTTATTTTTTTATGACGCATTTTCCAAGTTTTATTATCATTTTTGTTTGTTATTCTATGAGCAAAGTTTGAGGGCAGAATATGAGACTTCTTTGAATGAAACACAGCGGACGACAGCAATAAAATAATAACGTTAGGTTGATGCGGAAATTCCCGGCATTATCTTTTGTATAATTTTAGGGAAATCTAATGCGTAATCAGAGTTTTTTTTTTTCAGATATAGTTTGCGTTGAAAAAGACGTAAGCAATATAAAAGATAAGGAAATTGAACGTAGAATAGCCTTGCTTGAGGTAGTTTATCTCAACACCGCAAATTGCTATAAAACATTAACTTTTAGTCATCAAAACAAGATCTAGACTTAAAAATTCAAATGCTAAACACTGACTCATTTTTAGAAATAAACGCTTTTTCTCGAATTTACAAACTTTGCTTAACACGCAAAACTCACGAAATTTCACACCTCGATGCGAAATGTTTTTCGGTCAATAGAAAAGTAAGAAACATCTAAAAACAAAATAAAAAAGCCAGAATCACATCCGGGAGGGAATTCCAAAATGACTTTTCGAGACTCACAAACGAAATAAAAGACGGAGCAAGCTCGACTGTCGCCAGAGAAAAGATGACGAGCGTAATTAACACGTAATTTACTCACTCTTGCAAGAACTACTACGAACTCTTGATACCCTTAACTTCATAATACTGTTTCTCATTGAACATTAACTTCTACCAATTCATGTTATTCTTTTCTATTGATAAATTTCTATTTAAACATACAAGAGGTATATTTTTATTCTTCCACACATTCCATTCTCCAACCTACTGATTATAGCGAATAATCCTAAGTTATAGAAAGTTCGGTTATGATTGACACAAGGCCAATTCAATAAACATTAACCATCTCCCTATTTCTGCACTAGTGACACCCGACGTCCAAAGAACACGCACCCTACGTCTGCAAACCTGAAAACTACAGTCGTCTTCTTCAATAGCTTTGTCAGATCGAGACTTTCATATGGATGACAGTCATGGCACGAATTCCGTCTAGGAATATCTAACCTGTCTGCTGTATACAACCTTTTTCTAAGACCGATGGTCAAAAATGGCTTTGAACGAGTGAAGCCTGTGGTCCTTCGAACCTTGTGGCTTAGTGCTACAGAATCAAAAACAAAGAACTGTATCAAATAACAGAAACCACATCACTTAAGAACTTTCAACAGTAACAACAACTAAAATGGATAGAAAATGTAAATTGAAGAGAAAATTATGAGATGATCAAGATGTTGACACTCCACACGACTCCAAAAAATTACAAAGAAAAATTCTATAAATACTGGAAAGAGCTATAACACCTACTGAACTTGAGAAACCTATTTCCCCGAAGAATTGTTTTAAGACAAAGATTTTATAAATTTAGGCCGACAGTCAATGAATGGAAATGTTTCCATATAAGGAAACGGCTAATATTATCATTAACATTCCCACTGATCATCTACCCACCGATGAATTTTAACGGTCAGTAAACGGTGCTTGGGTAGCAACTAACCTGAATAAAGAAGGACTGAATTCAAACCTGTTGGGCGCATTCCTTGCATCGATATTTAGTCGAACAATTCGGATTAAATGATCCACTGCCCCAATTACGATCCCGGACGAGCCCGTTTCGTAATATGCAATGTGCCTTGTGGTGCAGTGGATATCGGCTCAGAACGAAAAATCGGAGAGCAGATTTCGAATTCCAATTGAATTCGCTGCATTCACTTACGCACAAATACCCTTGGGAAACGTATGAATCCGTCGCTGCTCCCTCAAGCTATGGGTTAAATAGCAGAACAGATTGGATTCTATAGCTTTGGTTGGCAACCAGTCTACCGTAGAAAGTAATGGCAACCTACTTCAGGAAAATCTTCTGCATAGTTAGTCATGTCTCTTTCGAGATATGATCCCCCAAGCGTGTATCACGTATTTCACTTAATTGTCTGATCTTCTACCAATCGTCTTGGACCCCACGTTGCCGTTTTATCCTGAAGTTGGTATTGATAGTGTGTATCTAGGTCTGGGAAACATCTTACTCACCTACGACTTAACTTACTATTTTCATGGATAACAACGTAGTTAAGAAAAGTAAGCAGTCAACACACTGACGGAATAACTCGTTAGCAGTTTACGTTATGGCGCTCAAAAGGAGTTACTTGGGATTGAGCAGTTCGACAATTTCAAGATATCGAAAATTTCCTCTCAGAATACGTCTAATCAAATTGGAATACTTCTTTTAAATAAATAAATGAGAAATTCTGTTTGTCCGCCCGTGTGTCAGTCAGTCCGCTAACTCAAGCCAGTCTTACTCTACATAGACATATTATATCTTTTTGCAACCAGGGCGATCCCGAGATTAAAAATCTACCCTTCATCTTGTTTAATCCTCCAGCATTTAGATTTCCATCCGGATGAAGAAGGAACTGTCAAAAATTCAAATTTTAAAATATGTAAAAATTTTAGTGATTTTAAAAATTTCTAAATTATATTGAGTTCTAAAGTAACAAAAACTTTGTGTATTTAATATTTTTGTTTTAAATTCAGATAAAAAAAGACTTCAAAACTTTGTGAATTGAGAAAATCAGTTTTATTTCTTCAAAATGCCAATAAAATGGCGTGAGGTTTTGAAGTTCTGCAGAATTTGTGATTTGAATAAGTCAATACTATTGAAGCCCCACAAAGTTTGTGATTTGAAGAACCCAACACGAATGAAGCCCCACGGAGTTTGTGATTTGAAAAACCCAACACGATTGAAGCCCCACGGAGTTTGCAATTTGAAGAACTCAGTTTTCGGCCTGAATTGGAATTTCACGCCAAATTGGAATTCCGGCTTCAAATTAGTCTTTTGGTCGGAATTGGACTTATAGCCCGAATCAGAGTTAAAGTGAGGTTTTTAAGTTCCATCATGAGAACTGAGGGATTCAAAGTTATTTATTCGAAATTATCATTGCTATTTTTTTTTTTTTTAGCTCGACCAGAGTTCACTTTAGTTTAGGGTTGAAAGATCGATTAGCCTTACGCAGGAGCTAGCTTAAAATATCCATGGAACGAGGCTCCTTTGATTTCTCGATTGCAGATTACCTTCCCCTCTTTAGTAAGGACTCCAGCATCCATATGCATGGCCTGGGTGTCTATATCAGCAAACCTCTCCCTCTGGCTTGGGAGGTTTCTCTTGGATCTCTGGACCATCCATACATGTGTCTCCGTCTCGCTCTACTAAACTCAGTTAAATATCTTTTCTTTCTCTATCGCTCCCTTCCTCTCTCGGCTGTTATTTGTTGGACAGTATCTCTGATAATATAGATAAGGCCATTGCCTCTCATCCGTTTGCCAACATATTTGTCTTCGGTGACTTCAATGCCCACCATGACAATTGGTTAGAAAACACTATTACTGATCTTGCTGGTATCCATACCCTGAACTCTGCGATCACCAGTCTCTCACAAAAGTGAACTTCCTCACACATTTCCCCTAGTATGCCTGAAGAACAAGAATCTCTACCAGATCTCTGCTTCACCTCTATCGCTGACTCCTGCAATGCCACGCAGCTTTCTGTTGGCAATTCTGATCACGCTGTGGTTTCTGTTAATATCTCTCTTCATTCCCCTTTCTCCCAGGAACCTCTGACGAGCAGAAACTCTTACTGCTATCAAATGGCGGACTGGGAGGCACTACAAAATTTTCTGTGCTACGTTCCTTGGAAGAAAGAGTTGATGATTGCGCTTCTGAGGTCTCCTGGGTGAAAGCTGGCATCAATGCTTTCATCCCAGCCAGGAAGATCCTCCTTAAATCCCATCACCCCCGGTTCTTCCTTGCCAGCTCGGCCGCTATAGCCCACAGTAATAACTACTTCCGGCTTTATCTGAGCCACGCGTCTGACCCTAATAGGCACCTTTTTCTCTCTGCTTTTAATGAGTGCAAGACGATCTTAAATAACGCTAAGCTGTTGTTTGTTGATAGAATGTTTCAGCGTATAGCAGCGCGCAAGTTCGGCTCCAAAGACTACTGACGGCTCTGCAAAAGTTTGTTAATCAGCAGCAAACCTTCCATCCCTCCTTTAATCAATAAATATGAGGTTTTCACATCTGCTGCGGACAAGGCCGGGTGCTTTGCTCGCAGATTCTCCTGCAACTCTTCACTTCATTCGTTTGGAATATTCGCATTCTACAGAAATTTAAATACCTAGGAGCCGTTCTAATAGAAAACAGAAAGTGCGACACTGAGATCTGAAGGCGAATTAGCATGGCGAAACAAATATTCCAGAAGTTGATTAAAATATTAAGAAACAGGTCAATTTCACTAGAAACAAAGAGGAATGTACTGGATTGCTTTGTGATATCGGTTCTTCAATATGGCAGTGAATGTTGGACAATATCTTCGAAGATGAAGGAAAATTAATATATCTCTCCACTCCCACTTCCCCCAGGAACCTCCTCCCAATAGAATTTCTTACTGCTATCAAAGAACAAACTGGGATACATTCCATGATTTTCTATGTGGCGTCACTTGAAAAAAAGTGTTTAGCCTCCTCTTTGCAGACTGTGCTTCTGTAGCCTACTTGTCTACTTCTGGGTTAGTCGCCATCGATGATTTCACCCCGGACAGGAAGTTCCTCATTCGTCCCTCTGGTTCTCTATTGTCTGCTCGGCAACCATTGCTCAAAGGAATCACTTTTTCAGGCTTTATCGGAGCCACACGTCTGACCATAATAGGCGACTTTTTGCCTCTGCTCGTAATGATTGTAAAAGAATCCACAATGACGCTAAGCTGTTTTTTGCTGATAGAATGAAGCAGCGTATATCAGCGCGTAAGTTCAGCTCCAAAGACTACTGGCGGCTCAGCAAAAGTGTACTAAACAGCAACAAACCTTCTATCCCCCGCTTTAATCAATAAATATGAGGTCCTCACAGTTACAGCTTAATTAGTCTGGAATATCCGCACCCAACTTCCCACCTAGAACTGAGGCTCAACTTAGCGACGTTTACATTCGCTGTTTTCTTCTTTTTTTTTTTTAATCGTATCACCCCAAGCAAGGCGGTAACGCCACTGATGTGCAGGGGGATACGTAATAGTGAAAAGATTGGAAAAGATAAAGTCGGAAACCACATCCTAAACAGGGAACAAGGGATGAGCCTCTTAACCTGTTCAATAGACATGGGTGGAGTGTGAACCGGGTAAATTTTAGTCTCTGAAATAATTTTAAAACTTGACTCCCCACCCCATAAGCGGAGGTAACGGAATCCCAGTCATCGTCTTAAAGAAATGTGCCCCTGAACTCTCCTCTGTTCTCTCCAAACTCTACAACTACTGTCTCTCTGCTTCTTGCTTTCCTGCCTACTGGATATTCTCTGTTGTACCCGTTTTTAAGAACTCGGGGAACCCTCAGATCCCTCCAATTATCAACCTATCAGCCTCTTACCGAGTTTTAGAAAAGTGTTCAAGGCTATCATCAATGATGAAGTGGTTCAACATCTCATAGGTCACTGCTTATTCTCCGACAGACACTATGGCTTCCGCTTTGCAAGGGCTACCGCTGACATGCTAACGACCATCACTGGGTACATATCTCTAAAACATTTGACAGAGTATATCACGCTAGCCTTATGCTCAAGCTACAAGGTTACATTAATTTTATACACGTGACACTAATCTGACTTAAAAGACCCAAAATCATGACATATAAACTTTCTGTGTCTCTTTGTTATTTCATTTTTTTCTCGATCTCTGAAAAACCTTTAAGAAAAGTGAAACGTTATAATCAGATGAGTTTTCTATTTGTTTATACTTTATTCTAAAATCTTGTCCAACTCCGATATATATATATATATATATATATATAACTGACTTCATTGTTGAAAGTTTACTTACTTACTTGTTCCTGTGTCCAGTTTTGCTATTAACAATAACGCCAACGAGAACCTATAAATATGTGTTGGCCGAAAGTTTCCTAAGGTTCACACAATGATATAAGTTTTGTTTAAAGCAATTTGTTGTTTCTATGGGTACAAATCCTTGTTTATATATATATATAATCATGCGGTGTAGATATAGAAGAATCCAATAGAGTATCCTGTATATACAGTGGTAGGATAACTCTCTAAGAGAGCTCTAAATATATATGTATATAAATACATATACAGCAAATATAAGAAAAAATTAAGCCAGACATATTCTGTAAAAAGATTCTAAAAAGTTTCGTGTAAAATCTTCTATACAATAAAAACGGAAGCTGATGATGGTTCACCTGAAATAGGACACACTTCCGATTTACCATAAAATAACGAGACTGTCTTAATTTTTTCTGATATATATATATATATATATATATATATAAAGAAGTGAAAGAACAGATAAAAAATTATAACCCACTGTTTATGTATGTACTTTTATAAAAAGTGCTCAATACAGAGTTCAGCTTAATATTATAGTTTTGTTATTACAATGATTTATAAAAGCATAAATTGCCTCACTACACAAAAATGTTCTTATTTCAGGACAATATAGTTCTTCTCCGGGTCATATTTTAAAAATAAATGATGAAAATGATTTATTGTAGAAATATAAGATGTAATCATAGTTATTCAGAAAATAAAGGAGGTGTTGGCTAGAGGATGTTAATTATATATATATATATATATATATATATATATATATATATATATTTAACACTCTCACACACACTCACACATACACACACACATATATATATAAATATATATATTTACACACACACACACACACACACACACACACACATATATATATATATATACACACACACACACACACATATATATTTATCTAACCGTACTGATGAGCTGTGATACAGCGAAACAGATCAGTCTGCGGATGACTATATATATATATATATATATATATATATATATATATATATATATATATTTCATTTGGAAACGAGTTATTTTGAGGCTTAGGTTTCTACCTTCCGGTATATTCAGGCGTTTTACAATAATTGATTTTACCGTTTTCAAACGCTTACGTAACAGGGATCTTATACGAACGCGCAATTTTAAAAATTAGAAGTTACTTAAGGGTTTAGAACTCATTTATCCGAATCTGCATAATTTAGCATCGTTTTAAGGTTTGGCTATTTTTACTATGCACAATATAACTTGAAGCATAGTAAAAATAGCCAAGCGGTGATAAAATTTGCAGATGATGCCAGGAGAAAAAATTGGCTATTATGTTGTTCCAAGACAAAAATAAATTCAGAGTGGAACTGAGAATAACTGCAATTAAGAAGTGGTTTCACGTTCCCGAAAACCTCTAATCTTGCTATCACAAGCCTTGCTGCCGGATGTAGTTTATCGTTATACCGGGAACATACTATGCTATGAACGAGAGCCATGGTTAGTGGTCTAGAATAAATGCAAGAATAAAGGCTGTGGGTAATGTTTGAGTTTGTGTTTGAGTTTTGTTTAACAGCATATCAACATCTCTGTGGGTTATTTAATGCCAAAAAGGTGGGGTGTTAAGGTATTTTTTTAATGTTCGTTTATAGTGAGAAGGTTGATTTAGTCAGATTTTATGATAATTTTGTGTTTTTATTCTTTTTAATTTTAGAAAACTGAAAATGTCTTCTAGTTTTGTATTCAAAAATGTCTTGCTGAGAATAATTTTTTTTTCCTTCAAAAATGTGTTATGGTCAGAATTTTTTCTTTAAAAATGTATTGTTGGTAAAAAATTTTCTTAAAAAATATATATTTTTCTATACAAGTCTATTTTTATGTATATTTTTTTTTAATCATATCACCTCGAGCAAGGCGGTAACGCCACTGATGTGCAGGGGGCTACATAGGAGTGAAAAGATTGGAAAAGAGAAAACCGGAAACCGCATCTTAAACAGGAAACAAGGGATGAGCCTCTTCACCTGTTCAATAGACGTGGATGGAGTGTGAACCGGGCGATAGTTTAGTCTATATTTTTATAAAGGTCTATTTTTATACTTTCATAGTGTTTTGACCCCAGTTTGGGGTTAACTATTTACCCATAGCTGAGACCCTAACAGGTGCTACCGCTCCGAGTCAGGGTGGACCTGGGAACAACAGTAATTAAGAGGTGGTGCCATGCTCCTCACAACCTCCCAAACTTGCTGCCGGATGCAGTTTACCGTCATACCCAGGACCCCTGTGGGAAATGTAAGTACACTTCTAATAATTTTACTATACAAATGCATCGAAAATCATGAAAAAGAGATTGTTAGTGGTCAGGAAATAATACAAGCTTCATTACCCATGATGTGGTTTGGCATAAGTGGGCGCGAGGAGGCAACGCAACGTTTAAGAAAAATGGGCGAGCTGGTTTCGAATTCCGGTCTAGTTCGTTACATTTACCATAGCACAATTTCTTTCCTTTTTTAAGGGCTAAATAACAGAGTATACGCAGATCAGCAAAAAAGAGCAACCCAAAATGCCAAATACAGGTGGGAGATACTAGAATCAAGCAAGTACAAAAATTTAAATACCTAGGAAGTGTTCTAATAGGAGATGGAAAGTGTGACACAGGGATCCGAAGGCAAATTGGCATGTCAAAGGACGCATTCCAGACGCTGAGTAAAGTACTGAGACAGGAAAATTTCACTAGAAACAAAGAAGAGAATGCTGGATTGCTATGTGATGTCAGTTCTTCAATACGGCAGTGAATGTTGGACAATATCATCGAAAATGAGGAAAAAACTTGAAGCAGCGGAAATGTGGTTCTACAGAAGGATACTGCTGATATCATGGATCGAGCATGTGAGCGATGATTAGGTTTTGGAAAGAATGGCTTAAAGCATAAACATTTAAATACTTAATTGATTTTTAATCAAATATTATTTTTAAACGTTATATTTAGCGATTACTTATGTTTGAGTAGATACATTTTTAAACAATGAAATTAATGTCAACCGGCCTATACTTCAAAAAGTCTTACTAACGAAAATGCAGCTTCCTATAGGGATCGTACCTATATTATTTTTTCCATCACGGAAACCACTTTTAAGCCAATTATTCATTGGTTGATTGCTTTGGTTTTTATAGTTTATCAACCTTTTGAAGGTTATTTAGAGCCATAAAATATTTTGAGATCATAAGAACTTTTTAGAATAATAATTATTTACTGATATAAATCATACTTATTAACTCATAGCTGGGGAGAAGAGGTGGATTGATTTATTCCCAAGAGTATTTTGCACGTAAGCGAATATAACGAACCTCCATTGAAACTAGAACTCGATTATCCGATTTTCAATTCCAAAACGTTATCCATTAAATCTCTCGTACCTAAGTTCGGTAATTGTAATAAAATCGGTGTTTCAACGTGATATGTCCGTAAGCACAAGACAGTTCTGAAGCCATCTTGCTAAAGCAAACTTATTTATGAAAGGCACATCTCCCAATTTTTAAATCAAGCGTACTTTACGGTTAAGCTACGGGAAGCCATCACAGCAAAGCAGATTTCCATGATACTATTTAAAAAATACACATCTCTCGCTGGAATATTTCGAAGTTTAAATTTACTAATTTTATTTTGTAACCAAAACGTAGCCAAATTAACTATTTAAGCAATTAATGGATTTTTAACCCAATATTATTTATTCTTATATTTAGTGGGTAAGTGCCAATTTTACGCTTGTACCCGCTAAAGAAATAGAGAAAAAACCAGCAAGAAAGAAAGAAAGATTTGTTTATCTACTGTTAATTTGGTAAAGTCCTTGAGGTTCTAATCAATTTCTAATTGGTTAAGGATCTAAACTTGCAGGCTCTTAATTCTGACAAACGATACGGCTTTCACTTCTCTAGATCAAACGCTGATGTGTTGACGGTTACTGCTGAAAGTGTCTGTCGAGATTTAGATAAGAATGGCGAAGCTCGAGTTGTCTTCAATATTGCGAACATGTCTAGCATGCTGATATTCTTCATAAGATGAAGAGCTATGATTTTTTCCTCGAAGTTTCTTTGATTCGATTCAGTCTTATCAAACTACGTAATGAAAATTCTCCTCAAGATCAATTTTTATTTAGACGGCCGTATCCCAGAGCTCTTTCTTAAACCCGCTCTTTTTTATGTAATGAATATGCATACACCTTGGTTCCCGCTCACAGTAATATGACTGAATGGCGTCAACCATAAATACAGACTAAGGCGGGGGACGCCTAGGACTACGCCTATTGAAACGCCTATTGACTACGCCTATTGCATAAGCCCATACTGCATACGAGTACCAGTCCATTACGGCTACTTGCTAGATTGACCTACCCGGTTACATTTGCCAAATTCACTTAGCTACTTCGAATAATATATATATATATATATATATATATATATATATATCCCTTTCCGGAACATATCAATTTCCATCAAAGTGTTTACTGATATAATCTATTGAACAGGTTAAGAGGCTCATCCCTTGTTCCCTGTTTAGGATGTGGTTTCCGGCTTTCTCTTTCCCAGTCTTCTCACTTTGTTTTTTTGGGTTTTTTTTTTCAATTGGAGTAGATAGATCTATCTATCGCCCGGTTCACACTCCACCCATGTCTATTGAACAGATTAAGAGGCTTATCCCTTGTTCCCTGTTTAGGATATGGTTTACGGCTTTCTCTTTTCCGATCTTTTCACTATTACGTAGCCCCCTGCACATCAGTGGCGTTACCGCCTTGCTCGGGGTGATACGATTAAAAAAAAACAAACTAATAATCAATTCTCAACATGATATATATGCTGATGACACAATTATTTACTCCTGTCTACATACCAATTGTGACAGGTTTTATAAAGTCAAATTGAAGACTGAACTCAAAAATTAACTCCAATCTGTTGTCGACTGGGGCAAGAAGAGCCTTGTTAATTTTAACTGACTTATTAATAATCTTAGTTAACATTTTATGGTTTCTATCTGTATAGCTGATGCTAACTTCCACAGACGCAACTCACTACACATCATTTGTCTTATTTTTCCACTGATATTGGAATAATTATATTGAATAAATTGTCTCGGAATTGCTACGAAATATGTCGAGCGAAAAAGGATTTCTTAACAGAATCTATCATGTACATTTAGAAGTACACCATTTATCTATGCATCTAATATTTCTGTCACATCTGATCTGGTGCTTCTGTGATGTGTCTAGAGATTCTTGACAAAACTCAAAGAATAACCGGTAACATTACAGATCCTGACCTGGCATCTCGATTTCAGTCAGTTTCTTACCACCCTAACGTAATTTCATTTTTCTATAAATACATTCATTGTAATTGTACTTATGACTGCTCTTTCTTGGTACCTCAACTTCACGAATATAAGCGCAGTACTAGATTGACAGCTAGGTCTCATCATTTCACTGTTGAAATTAGGAGGTTTGACTGAGAAGTTCTTCTCTCATACTTCTCACTTGTTGAACTCTTTTATTATTTTTTAATTCCTGACAACTTTGATTTTCAAAAGTTTAAATGCAATGTCAATCGTCATTTCTTGCCTCCATGAATCCTGTTCTTTTACTGTCTTCTGTTTCTTTCTACACATTGTATCCACTGGCACCCTGGCCTATTTCATTGATTTGCTAGGGATAAAATGATTAAAAATGATAGATTGATGTGAAAAGGATAAGATAGATAGATAGATAGATAGATAGATAGATAGATAGATAGATAGATAGATATAAACAGAGTGGGATAGATAGATAGATAGATAGATAGATAGATAGATAGATAGATAGATAGATAGATAGATAATTAACAGACTGAGATAGATAGATAGATAGATAGATAGATAGATAGATAGATAGATAGATAGATAGATAGATAGATCACCCACATCTATTGAACAGGTGAAGAGGCTCAACCCTTGTTTCCTGTTTAGGATGCGGTCTCCGGTTTTCTCTTTTCTCTTCAACCTTATGTAGCCCCCTGCACATCAGTGACGTTACCGCCTTGCTCGGAGTCATATCATTAAAAAAATATGAACAGAGTGGGATAGATAGATAGATAGATAGATATGAACAGAGTGGGATAGATAGATAGATAGATAGATAGATAGATAGATAGATAGATAGATAGATAGATAGATATGAGCAGACTGAGATAAAGAAAGTGAAAAAGAAATAGATAGATAGATAGATAGATATGAGCAGACTGAGATAAAGAAAGTGAAAAAGAAATAGATAGCCAGAAAGAAAGAAAAGCGAAAAAGAAAGAAAGAAAAAAGAAAAAGAAAAAGAAAACCGAGATAAAAAGAAGATAGATCAAGTAAATTTACAGAGATAGCAAATAAATGAAAAAGCAACATTGACAAAAATAAATGTCAGAATGATACTGATGCCCGCCGAAAACGGAAGAGGCTGCTATCGGATGTTGTGACTTCATAGCTGGTAACAAGGCGAATGTATGAATGATAAGGCCCCAGCATCGATCAATGAGAACGAACCGTTTCCAAAACGTAGCTCTTACTGCCTGGGAGAGGTCGTAGAAGCAGGAAGTACAAATGATGGCGTTAGGTCGGCAGCGAGCCAGTTACGCTAACACGAGGCCAGCAAGCTGATTCCCCCTTTTAAGTTTCCTGTTAATATATATATATATATATATATATATATATATATATATATATATATATATTTATGCAAACCTCTGAATACTGGAGCGCTTATATATATATATATATACATATATATATATATATATATATATATATATATATATATATATATATATATATATCCAAACGATTGAATACTGGAGCGCTTACTAATGCTAATACAGCCGCGGCATTTTTCTACAAAAACGATATGGGAAAGAAAAAAGAAAAGAGAGAGAAGATTTTGCTTTTGGGAATTTAATGGCGATGATTTAGAACTCATTTTTGTCAGTGTAGCAATGATTTTATTTAAGGTGTGATTTACGCACATAGACAAGTGAACGCGCACACCTTATGTCTTTCACTTTCACTCTCTCTCTCACTCTCTCTCTCTCTCTCTCGCTTTCTCTCTCTCTCTCTCTCTCTGAAACACACACACATACACACACACACACATATATATATATATATATATATTGTTAAATGTAAGAGTTAAATGTAAGAGACAATGAATGTCTCTTATGTTTTATCATGATTCGTTCTAAACATCGTATTGCGGCTTTAATTTCAGAAACAATTTAATAAAAAAATATTCAAATGTTGGAGAATTTTTGTCTTTATTTTCTTCTGAAATTAAAGCCAAAATACGATGTTTAGAACGGCTCATGATTAAACATAATAGACATTCATTGTCTCTTATATTTAACAGTATATGTTTAGAAAATTATCTGCTGCCTCGATACACTATATATATATATATATATATATATACTGTCATTAAAACGTTATTTTTAGTGGTTACCTATATTTGAGTAGACGCTCTGTTTATTTTAAACAGGTATATTTATTTTCGTCCACAAGTGGACCACCCTTTGGTTTCATAATCACAAATAGAAATGCAATGTAACAGGAGATATTTTTTTAATTTACAAAAGCAAAATGTAGCAGAGAGTATAAATCCTGATTAATAACTCTGCTTGTTGGTGTCTCAAGGCCGTCTTAAAATATTTCTAAGACCCACTTTTGAGCATAACGGCTCACTTTCAGAATCATTGCTTCAGACTATCTGAATACAAATGGCGTCGCCAATCAAGTAAGGCCATATAAAGAATTAATATTTTTTTAAATATCCATCACTCCTTTATATATATATATATATATATATATATATATATATGAACTTATGTATAGATGGAACTTTGTCGGTATGTGTGTGTGTGTTTCTGAGTGTGTATGTGTGTGTGTGGGGGGGGTCCGTTACAGATAGACTCCGAAACGGCTGAACCGATTTTCTTGAAAATGTATATAGTTGTACTATATATAAACTTATTTATAAATGGAACTTTGTCGGTATGTGTGTGTGTGTTTCTGAGTGTGTGTGGGGGGGGGGGGGGTCCGTTACAGATAGACTCCGAAACGGCTGAACCGATTTTCTTGAAAATTTACACAGTTGTACTATAAGCGTCTGCGAGTGTTCTTAGCTAGGTTTTGTGTCGAGGTACCCCCGATAAATATCGAAAATCGATAATCGAAAAAATCGGGTTATAGAAGGAGTCGTCCGATTTTAATCAAATTTCATACGCTCATAGACATAAACATAAGAAACGATATTCAGAAGTCTCAAGGTTTCAGTTCTTACAATAGTGCAGAAAGTCGATAATGTATATATTTATAAAAGGCAAGATGTTTGTGTGTGTGTCTGTTTATCTGTCTGTATATCCCTTATACAAATTCACAATTTTTATCCGATTCTCACCAAACTTCACACAAATATTCTTTAGGCTGAGTCTGAGCTCCAGGACCATGGATCTGGCAGGGATTGAAACTCGACCGATATGAATTGACTGTCAATTAACCTACTCGTTTTGTGTCACAGAAATACAAAGACACACTTTAATAACGTAAAAATTGTCTTTCAGAAACTAAGCAGACTATTAAGATATAAAAATGTCCTTAGAAACAGATAAAAGTATCAAGAACTAATATTTAATATCTAATTCTCCAGCTATAGGTAAAATAGAAAAGACTGGGTTCTGTAGTCTTAGGTGTCAACCATTTTAGGGAAAAGAAAATCTGAATTCAAAGCGAACCTCATTATCCTAAAAGTGTGTGTACATGCAACTGGGGACCGGTGTGAATTCAAATTCCTACTGAAACAAGTACTATTTGCGTGTTGGAATGAGCACGACCATTGCTACACTTGATCAGCTTTCGTTCAAATGTGGTGTCAAAATGAATCAAATGCTCCATAGGGAACAGAATGCAGGAATTAATTTCCTACGTGACAGTGAATACTGGATAATCTTCTCACAGATGAAGATGAAACTTGAAACAGCAGAGATGACGAATAGTGTTACTATACTCATAATTAATTTTGTTTAGTGTCGGCTTCAATTTTTTGATAAGGATGGCTTCGAGAGTTTTGGGACTATATAAATAAAAATAAAAATAATGAAAATGTATCACATCATTTAATAGGCCTCAGACCTGACATAAAGATGGCACCACTAATAAAAAGTCTATATCATTTTATATAATACTAACCTTCAAAATTTGAACCCAATCGAGTTATTAATTTACAAGTTACAGTTATTTAAGCGAAGCTACTGTTGCAAATTTTCAAAACAATGGAAAAATCTGAATTTCGTGTGTTGGTAAAACATTGTTCAATCAAAGCAATGGCTTGATACGTGTTATTCGTACTCTGCTCCGTCGGAAACAACGGTTAAGATGTGGAATTCTGAATTTAAACGCGGCCGTACAGACATAAATGATGCTGAACGCTCAGATCGCCCAAAATTGGCAGTTGTCTCGGAAAACACCAAGAAAAATATCCACAAACTCATTTTAGCCGGCCGTAAATTGAAGTTGCGTGAGATAGCAAAGTTGAACATATTAAAAGGCAGTGTATTCACCATTTTGCGTGAACATTTGTCAGTGAGAAAGCTGTATTCAAAGTGGGTGCTGCGTTTGCTCACAAACGTTAAAAAACAACAACGCGTCGAGAGTTCAGAGTGTTGTTTGCAACTGTTTCAACGCAAAAAGAAGAGGTTTTTGCGTAAATATGTAACAATGGATGAAACATGGATCCACCACTTCACTCCGGAGACAAATCAGCAGTCAGCTGAGTGGACAGCAGCAGGTGAAAGCCGTCCAAAGCGACCAAAAATACAGGCATCAGCAGACAAGGTTTTGGCCGCCGTATTTTGGGATGCCCAAGGTATTTTGTTCATCAATTATTTTGGAAAAGAAAGGACCATCAATAGCGAATATTATATAGCATTATTAGTGCGTTTAAAGAATGAAATTGCCAAAAACCGGCCGCTTATGAAGAAAAAGTGATCTTTCATGAAGATAATGCACCGTATAACAAATCTATCGCAACTATGGCAAAACTGTATGAATTGCACTTCGAATCGCTTCTGCATCTACCCTATTCTCCGGATCTAGCCCCCAGCGACTACTGGCTACGTGCAGACCCTTAAAAATTCGATTCTAATGAAAAAGTGATATCGGAAACGGAGGCGTATGGAGGCCAAAGACAAATCGTCCTACAAAAAAAGGCATCGAATAGTTAGATAAGTGTTGGAATCAATATATCACCCTAGAAGGAGACTATGTTGATGAATAAAGTCGAATTTTGCCTAAAAGTTGTTTTATTAGTTAGTTGCAGGATTTATTGAGTCATGTGTTATATAGCGTATTTCTTGTTTATTTTTAATCACCATACCACGAAACTTATTCGTGACTACGAAAAGATTAAAATAAAAGTAGACCCAATATGCCTAAAATATTTAATCAAGCATGCTTAAATAAAGATATGCTGCCTAAATAAACAAACATATATATATATATATATATATATATATATATACTGTAGCTAATACACACACACACACACACACATATATATATATATATATATATATATATATAATTATGTAGTTATGAATTTCTATAATGCTCATTATATTGAGCACTGTTCATAATAAAATAAATGCCAGATCACTTTGAATAATACAAAAACATGAGTGATCTTCATCAAGAATTATATATATATATATATATATATATATATATATATATATATATAATAATAAAACCGACTCTGTACGTATTCAAATCTTAAAATGTTACACAAGTAATTTTTAAAGACCACGAATAACCAGCAGAATCTAACTCCGTTATTGTCCTCGGCTATAGAGCTTTGGACAAAGAGGGGGGAAAAAAAAGAAAGCTGCGTAGGACCGACAATACATACAGTTCTTCACAGCAAAGAAAAAAAAACCCTCAAACGGAACGAACCACAAAGAAAGAAAAGTGCTCGATACTAAACTAACCAAAAAGGGTTAACAAAGAGGCAGTCACGCAGAGCAAAAACACACGAAAAAAATCGCAAGATCGCCAAGACCTACCGCGGTTTCGCACAACGAGCCGTTGTGCGAAACCGCGGTAGGCTGACGCTTCTTCGTATATATATATATATATATATATATATATATATATATATATATATATATATATGTATGTATGTATGTATGTATGTATGTACATGTTGTAGCAAACATATATCTACCTACACCAAATTAATCAATTACACGGCACATCCATATTTGTTGGTGGTTTTTTCTTTATTTAGTTTAGTTTGGCACAAGCTTGCAAATGTAGAGGACACGATGAGAATCGAACTCACTGTGAAGTGAGTTACCTGGTGCACCACAGCTATAAAATTTCATTTTCTGAAAAGACGCTATTTACATTTCGCTTTGTTACAATGTAATTGTCATCTTCCGATGTTTAACCGACTTTCTCGCATCAGTAAAGTCTTCCCCATCAATAAATGCTCAATAAATATTAAAATAGTTCGATGCTTTCTTGTTCGATTTTAAGTTAATCGAACCCAAATGTCGTTCAATTTTGCGTAAACCTATGAGTCATGGAGCTTATTTTATTTTTCAGAACTGATAAACAACCAAATTTCTCTTTCGCATCTCCAGCTAATATTCTTGAATGTTCTATTTAAGGCTTATGGGGGCGTTTTTTTTTTGGGTTTTTTTTTCACATTTTTTTTTTGTTAACATTCTGACCACGAGACCCGTGTTTGAATTTTAGCATTGTCGATTTGTTAACACGGAGACACGGCTAAGACTTCTCTCATGAGACAAGCCTAGATTACGGCGTCGTTGGGAAATTGCATGAAAACCTTTCCCCAGTGGTTGAGCTGAACTTCGTGATTGAAAATATGCAGGGGAAAGTGTTCGGAAACCGTTGATATCATCGGGTGCCCGGATACCACGTAGCCGGCTGCTGAGCGTCCAACCACGAGGCATCAAAATAAAGTTTAAAATCACCCCTGTCCTAACACTTTTGCACATTACCGGTAGTATGCAAAAGTATTAGGACAGGGGTGATTTTCCTAAAAACCTCACTGAAATTCAAATACAGGGTGAAAAGCTAAGTAAATTGCTAATAAATATTATTTAAAACTAGGTGTACAAGAAATGTATTGAAAAGAAGTTATATTTAATTTTTCCTATTTTCTATTAAACAAGTTATTTTGAAACTACTCTATTGAGCATCTATGGTATATTTTGGATAAAAAAAAATGATAAATCTAATGTTACTTTGCAGGACACACTTTGGGAACAAATACAAGCTGCTTGGCAGGAGATACCATTAGATACATTGAAGAAACTTGTGATGTCAATGCCTGACAGAATGAAGGCTGTGATCAAAGCAAAAGGCTATTATACTAAACTAGCAGTATAGCCAGGCGTTGCTCGGGTGTAATGAAAACTTTTATATATATATTGTCGATTTTCTGCACTATTGTAAGAACTGAAACCTTGAAACTTTTGAATATCATTTTTTATGTCATTGTCTTTGAGTGTATCAAATTTGATTAAAATCGGACCACTCCTTGTATAACCCGAGTTTTTCGATTATCGATTTTCGACATTTATCGAGGGTACCTCAACACAAAACCTAGCTAAGAACACTCGCAGACGCTTATAGTACAACTGTGTAAATTTTCAAGAAAATCGGTTCAGCCGTTTCGGAGTCTATAGGTAACGGACACACACACACACACATATACACACACACAGACAAAGTTCCATTTATAAATTATACTAAATACTAAATATTAAATTTATTTTGTAACAATTTTTTTTCTTGTGAAAGCATTTGTTGAGTAAATCAAATAAAATATATTTAATTAAATTGTTTATTTTCTGTCAATATGCCTCATAAAAGATAAAATAGTTATTGTCCTAATACTTTTGCACAGTACTATATATATATATATATATATTGTACTAGGTGCGCTTGGTAAATTGTCGCAATTATTTTATTATTTCCAAGCAAAAGGCCTTTATACTAAATATTAAATGTATTTTATAACAAGTATTTTTTCTTGTTAAATCAAATAAAATATATTTAATTAAATTGTTTATTTTCTGTCAATATGCCTCATAAAAGATAAAATAGTTATTGTCCTAATATTTTTGCACAGCATTGTATATTTTGCGCTGTTTTCCCCGGTCTCTCTTTTTTTCTATCCCTCCTGTGAGTTTTAGATTCTCCAGACCCCCTTTCCTCACTACGTGTACAAGGAATCTCAGCTGTCTTTTCCTGGTGTTAAGTATTTTTTCTTCTTGTTTGCATTCTCACCAACACTTCGTCATTGTTCATGTGCTCGGTTCATGGTGTCCTCTGTAGACAGGAAAATTTCGTTGGAAATACAGAAATGAGTACTATACTCTTACTCGGCTCGTCCGTCGATGAAGAGCTCGGCCAGCCGCGAGAACTGATGCGAATTGCAAGACTCAGTGAACATCGACACCTCGAACGCACATAGCGGCCTCGAGATACCTTGTCTCGGGGTCCCGTCCGGTCGAGAGGCGGAAAATTGCATGTACCCTCACTCTATAGTAGGGAGACATCTCATCGTCCGCTGCATGTTTGCCGTTTTTAGACGTGATATCTTTCCTCCTATATGGCAGCGAATGCTGGACAATCTACTCAAAAAATGAAGGAAAAACTAGAAGCAGCAGAAATGTGGTTTTATAGAAGGATGCTGAGGATATTATGGACCGAACATGTGGACAGTGATAATTTTTTGGAGAGAATGCAAACAGAAGAAAAAGTTATACTTAACATCAGGAAGAAACAGCTGAAGTTTCTGAGACACGTAATAAGGAAGGGGGCTTGGAGAATCTGATACTCACATGGCGGATTGAGGGAAAGAGAGACAAGTAAAAAACAGCGCGTGATATACCAAATGGGCAAAATATGGCAAAATAGAGTTTGAGAGAAAATGTATGGCAAAATAGAGTTTGAGAGAAATACCAAGACAAAAGATATTAAGAGCTACAAAGAATAGGAAGATATGAAGCGCCATAATCGGCTACATTATTCATCTTTCTCTCTCTTATCCTTATTTCTTTAGTATTTTACTTCCGTTTATTTCTTTCTTTCCTCTTTTTTATTTTTTAATTTCCTATCTTCTATTTTATTCCTTCTTTTCTTTTTTTCTCCCCTTCTTTATATCATTTCCAATTTTTTAATACTTCTTCATTTGTCGTGGTGTGGACGCTTTTTATTTCACTACAGCTAGAAAATTTGACAATAGACACACAGTCGAACAACCAACGCCATTTTTGTTTTGACTCTAGAATATCTTCATTGGTTGATAGAGATCTGTTTTGCTGCAAAATTAAGCAAATGTCTGAGTGGGAAGAGTAATAGAGATTATCCCAGGGGAAAGAAGCCGGTGACGGAAAAAGCATTCCACCGTAACGCCCTCCCCGGGTCACGCATGCCTGGACGAGAAGAGTGGACAGTTCTGATTAGAGTACAAACATCGCCTCCTGCCGGGCGTCAATAGACGAACGCCATGATCACAATTGTTGACTGGACAGAGAAAGAGAGGATTGCAAAGGTCAGATTAATATCAATAATGGAAGCGTTCCTATTACAGCGAGGGACAGGAACAGGGAAATGCAAATGAATCAAATATATATATATATATATATATATATATATATATATATATATAATGTGCTGAATAGATTAGATTTGTATGGAATGATTAATGAGTAGAAATTTGATTTTAGTGTCTTGATTTTTCATTAACAGGCTATCTATCTATCTATCTATCTATCTATCTATCTATCTATCTATCTATCTAATCCTGTTTATTATCTATCTATCTATCTATCTATCTATCTATCTATCTATCTATCTATCTATCTATCATCCTATCCCATCCTATCTATCTATCTATCTATCTATCTATCTATCTATCTATCTATCCCAGCCTGTTCACATCTATCTATCTATCTATCTATCTATCTATCTATCTATCTATCTATCTATCTATCTATCTATCTATCTATCTATCCCATCGTGTTTATTATCTATCTATCTATCTATCTATCTGGTGCACCTCAAAGTGGTGCAATGGTTAGCAAATTTGTCTCGCTAGAACCTATTACAACTGAGTACTAAATTCGATCCTCATTTTGTACACCATACTTTCGGCCTTGTGCCATATATAAGCTGTGCTTTGAAAATTAACTATCTCACTCTGTTCATTATTTGTCTATTTATATATCTCAGTATGTTCATATTTATCTAACTAGCTCAGTCTGTTAAGTGCCATACGCGATACACGCTTGGGCGATCATGTCTCGAAAGAGACATGACTGACTGGGCAGAAGATTATCCCAGTCGCAGTAGGTTGCCATTGCTTTCTGTTGTAGACTAGCTGGCTAGTATTTAGTGGGGGATCAGTTTATTACTTCATAACAATAGAAAACAGATCCCCCACTTTATGCCCAGTAGAAGTTTTAATTGTTTTCAACTATTATATTCAGTCATTTGCCATTGCTTTCTGCGGTAGACTGGTTGCCGACCAAGGCTATAGAACCCAATCTGTCCTGCTATTTAACCCATAACTGGAAGGAAGAGACGGATTAATACCTTTCCCAAGGGTATTTGCGCGTAAGTGAATACAATGGATTCAACTGGAATTCGAACTCGGCTCCCCAGTTTCTAGTTCCGAGCCAATATCCACTGTACCACAACGCACATTATCAAGGTACCTCCACTAAATCGCTGAATAAACGGCATAGTAAGAAGAAAAAATGTCGTAAACTTAATAAAAACAAACTTTTCCATCAAAATGTTTGTTATTATTAAGAGGAAGGATCAAAGAACGTTTTAATTATTAAAAAAAAAACTTTAATTGTTTCTAACACGTTCAAAAGTTTGGTAAAATTCTGTTTTTTTTTTGTTTTTGTTTTTACATTTTTTTTTTTTCGTTAGCGTTGCGCCAGATCGTTATGAGAGTTTGCAATGGAAAACGTTATATTACATAACTCTAATTTTTTCAGATGACAAACAAATTAATTTTGAAATTATTGCAATTGTCAAATAATTGTCGGATTTTAATAAAACTTTCAGGACTTATTCCCAAATTAATTAAATTATATTTGAAATCATTATTTTTTTAAAAAATATTTGTAAAAGTATTTTTTTTACATCTGTTACCCCCACACACACACACACACCACGTAAATTCATGAAATTTCAAAACATTTAATTCTGCCTACAGAATTGGTTTTATTAGTTAAACGCAGGACCCATTGAGAAATGTATTGGAGTAGATAGACTGAACTATCGCCCGGTTCACACTCCACCCACATCTATTGAACAGGTGTAGAGGCTCATCCCTTGTTCCCTGTTTAGGATGTGGTTTCTGGCTTTCTCTTTTCAAATCTTTTTCACTTTTCCTTTTTGTTTTTTTTTTGTTTTTTCAGTCGGAGTAGATAGACTGAACTATCGCCCGGTTCACACTCCACCCACGTCTATTGAACAGGTGTAGAGGCTCATCCCTTGTTCCCAGTGGCCTTACCGCCTTGCCCGGGGTGATATGATTAAAAAAATATATATATATTATTTTTTTAAAAACCCATTTAGCCCCTTTTACCAAAAATCTGCTCCGAATAGTAAAATAAAAAATGCAATAAAACGATTACATCATTTAAATCAATAAGCTTTTAATTGCCTTAATGAATAATATAAATTTCAGACATTATATTCTGAAGAAATTTGTTCGATTAGACATGAAATTATAAAGGAATTGTTTTAATTTTTGTTTTTTAATTATAAAAATTTATAAAGTTTCAAAAATATTTTTAAAGTATTTTCAAGATTTGTAGACGTTAGGTTGGTTGGTTATAAAGTAGGTGCCTCCACTCCATTTTCAATACCTAAGTTTTAAATTGAATTTTTAAAAATAAAAAAAACTTTTCCTGAAAGTTTAATTTTAGCTTAATTGAAAGTTAAATGATTAGATTTACTATTTCCAGTAAGCAAAATGCCCTGATGTATTTCGAACAGAAGTTATATTCATTGGAATCTAAAATTTTTCAGTTTTTTAAAATTTTCAAATTTAAAATTGAAAATGTTTTTAAAATCTCAAAATTTTAAATTCTAATCTATATAATTTTTGTTTGAAATACATCAGACTATTTTGCCTACTGGAATTAATAAATTGAATCATTTAGCTTTTGACTTAAGCTAAACTTTTCTACTTTTAAAAATTCAATTTAAACGTTTGTTATCGAAAATGAGTGGAGGTAATTCTATCTATCTATCTGTCTATCTATCTATCTATCTATCTATCTATCTATCTAATGCTATTCATTAGCTATTGATCCATCTATCTATCACTATTCTTTCTCGATAATTTACGGTCGTACTGTACAAAAGACCTCTCAGCGGGGCCTGGAACACGTCGACTAGACTACAACCATATAGTGGAGTAAGACCTAGTAGAGATAAGAAATTAAGGACTAAAATCATTTTAGAAAAGCCCAAAGTAAAATTGCACACCCGCAAAAGTGGATTCAAATGACTATTCACAAGTCAGTGCGAAAAGCAAATTCTGAATCCTGATTGGAAAAAAAATTCATATATGACGTATTTTCACGCCTAGGTGTGAAAAGCTTCGCTGGAGCCGGCATCATGAGAAGTTTAACTATTCAAACCACGATGCTAACCTGTCAAAAGTCAATCGACATGGGAGCGGTTAGCTGGAACCTCGTGGCAATGTAACAAAAGAAAATTCAAGAAGCCGACCCGGACGCAGGTCACGTCACAGTTTCATTCGACCTCTTCTTCCAATTCTCTTTTCTTCTTCGGACATTTTAAATACCTACATTGCTACTACGTATATTTTCTACAAATCTTGAAATCTTGATACAAATCTTGATACCAATAACTTTATCATTGAACACGAACTCTACCCTTAACTTTTTAATAATGTTTCTAATTGCACATAAACTCCTACAACTTATGTTATTCTTTCCTTTTAGTAAATTTATATTTTAAAATGCAAAATGTATATTTTATTCTTCTTATGCTATTCCACACAATTCAACATATTCCAACCTGCCGACAACCAACCTTCTGATAACGATGAAACCCTGATAATTCTGATAATGATATATTCTTCATAAAACGTTTAAGCTGTAGGGAGTTCGGTTATGTCTGACACAAGGCCGAATCAAAGAAATATTAACCAGCTCCCTACGCTACAACCTCTTCAGAGAAGGTTTCTCTTTATCTGTGACATGTTTCTTTGGGACATGGGGGATCATGACTCTTAAAAACTTGTTATCCTTTTAAATTATTCGCCATGTTTGTCTCATTATTATGCCGCCTGTTCAGTCATCAATTTTACATTTACTGCTGCCATCTCGTTGTCTTCCCTTCCAGAGTTCGTTCTAAGTCCAAAATGGCGTCTTAGTGCCATTCGGAGAACGTATCAGTAAAAACGGGACCATATAGAACCAACCATATATTTAAAGGTCTGAGATTGAAAATACCATTGGTAAGTAAATTGCTTATATATATATTTCAGTGTTAAAAATAATATAAGCAGCGACGGATGTGAATGTACTTTTCATTTTGCTTGGTGAAAGAGAGGTCATTTTTGTGTCGTAAAGAAAGAATCGTCATAACTTTACATTTTTCTCTCATTCATTCTTTTTTTTTCAATCATTTATTTGTTAAACGAATTTTTTTTTAGGGTTGAAGTACGGAATTGGCCCAGAAAAATGCATTTTTCTAATTTTTTAAATTCTGCTATTTGGAGTAGATAGATCTTTAATTAGAGTAGATAGATCTATCTATCGACCGGTTCACACTCCACCCACGTTTATTGAACAGGTTAAGAGGCTCATCCCTTGTTCCCTGTTTAGGATGTGGTTTCCGGCTTTCTCTTTTCCAATCTTCTCACTTTGTTTTCTTTTTCAATTGGAGTAGATAGATCTATCTATCGCTCACTTCACACTCCACCCACGTCTATTGAACAGGTTAAGAGGCTCATCCCTTGTCCCCTGTTTAGGATGTGGTTTCCGGCATTCTCTTTTCCAATCTTTTCACGATTACATAGGCCCCCGCACATCAGTGACGTTACCGCCTTGCTCGGGGTGATACGATTACAATATATATATATATATATATATATATATATATATATATATATATCCTGTGTGTCGTGTGTCTACTACAAAAACTACAGCTAAATACAGGGAGGACAGTCACCCACTTGGAGAGAGCAAGTTTTCAAATGCCACACACTATTTTCCCGCATAATCACCACCAATACTTTGTATTTCTGTCAGCAGAGTGTAAACGTACAAGGCGATCCTTGCCGAAAATTTCCACCGGCCGGTCAATGATTACCGCTCGTTGCATTTCAGGATTCTGTCGGTGTGCGCCGAAAGCTGGGAAAGGGTATTGTGCACGCTCACATGGTAACAAGATGAAAGAAAAACGCCACGTTGAGAAATAAAAACGTGAACCCTATCTCCCATATTATACAAAAATGTGCAGAAGTATTACAAGAACTATTCTGTCTTTTATGAGGCATTGACAGAAAATAAACAATTTAATTAAAGTAATTTTATTTGATTTACTCAACAAATGCTTTAACAAGAAAAAATACTTGTTAGAAAATAAATTTAATATCTAGTATAATAGCCTTTTGCTTTGATCACAGCCTTCATTCTGTCAGGCATTAACATCACAAGCTTCTTCAATGTATCTAATGGTGTCCCCTGCCAAGCAGCTTGTATTTGTTCCCAAGTGTGTCTTGTGAAGTAACATTAGATTTATCAATTCGAGATGGGGGGATAAGAAAAAAGTAAGTCATATTCAAAGAAAATAGAATAATGAGTAGTTTCAAAATAACCTGTTTAATAGAAAATAGGAAAAATTAAATGTAACTTCTTTTTAATACATTTCTTTTACGCCTAGTTTTAAATAATTAATATTTATTAGCAATTTACTTAGCTTTTCGCCCTGTATTTGAATTTCAGTGAGGTTTTTAGGAAAATCACCCCTGTCCTAATACTTTTGCACATTACCGGTAGTGTGCAAATGTGTTAGGACAGGGGTGATTTTAAACTTTATTTTGATGCCTCATAAAAGATAAAATAGTTCTTGTCCTAATACGTTTGCACAGTACTGTATGTAGATGTTTTATTTTAGGGCTTCGTCTGTGTGGCTAAGTAGGTGATTCTTGTGACAACTGAACCTATGTCAGTTCTTCTCTCTAACAACTTCTTTCTCATCTGTACATCCCAACGTCAGACTGGTAATATGAATGGACGGCACAGGAACCACGAGACAGACAAGTTCGTTTCAAAGTTGGATGAGAACTATTCCCGATTCCAAGTGAAACCAGCGCTCGGATATGCTCTATATCCGTTTATTGCCACTTGATCTTCAAAAACCCTTTATTCATTCCTTTACTTCCTATTCTCTATCGGCCAAAGTAGATATCGCCTAAAAAACTAAATTTGAAAAAGACAACCCGCTCTCTATTGAACACAAACACTAGAGATTGAGATAAAACTTCAACTTTTTCTTGTCATAAATCAATCAACTATATTGGTCGTACTACCACTTCTTCGGATGGACGCCTTACATGTAACAACAGTGCAATCAAAAAACTTTTAATAACCTATAGTTTACGAGAACCCATAAGAAAAATTTTAGTTGAAACACAAAAATAATATTTAAATTACAATATCGCAAAAAGAGAGGCACTACATATCAAACAATTTTCTCCTACCATCAATCTTGCGTTATTTAACATATTATCCTCTAACTATAGCACGATTTGGAGTTTCATGCACAATGCATTTATCAGGTATCAGATGGACCGACTTCCGACTGCGCAGAGGCGATACTAAGGCCAATGAAGATTTTCCGAGTCGTGGTTATTGCTAGTTGAAGACTTCCGACCTCCTGGATTTTAATTTTTTCGTTCTAGCGTTATATTACATCAAGCACTGTTTCATTAACACCAGAAATATATTAATATATACGTATGTATATTTATTGATGTCCATAGCTATAAAAATAATTTATAACATAAATATGTTATAATATCACTACAAAAGTAACCATTTTGTTTCAACAAGGGTGTCTTATCTAGTGACTTGATAAGTTTGTGTCGAAATAAACTGGTTACTTTTTTAGTGATATTATAACATATTTATGTTATAAATTCTAGATAAATATTATTCGGTCGACTTTGAATTGAGAACTTTTTGAAGAATAGTGTTTTTTGTTTACGAATGTGTATTCCATCCATACCTACCATATATATATATATATATATATATATATATATATATATTTTTTTTTTTCTAAACATATGTTTTTAAATGTAAGAGACAATGAATGTCTATTATGTTTAATCATGAGCCGTTCTAAACGTCGTATTTTTGCTTTAATTTCAGTTGAAAATAAAGACAAAAATTCTCCAACATTTGGATAATTATTTATTGGTTTTCTTCTAAGATTTCGGCTCACATGAGCCATCTTCAGATAGGTTGTTTAAACTGAAATATTATAAAATCTACCATTACCGACGATTTAAAACGGGAAATAACATATTACATTGCATTTGACTATATGGTTTTGTTGTCATTTCGTGCTATCCCGCGGTTTGACGTCATAAAACCGCATCGCAAACTTAAGAACTGCGTTTATTATTATTTTTGGTAACTATTGCCGTTGCCAAGCGGAGTTTTATGTCAACACAAAATAAAATCGTCGGTGATGGTGGATTTTATATTTCAGTTTAAGCAACCTCTCTGAAGCCGAAAGCTTAGAAGAAAACCAATAAATAATTATCCAAATGTTGGAGAATTTTTGTCTTTATTTTCAACTGAAATTAAAGCAAAAATACGACGTTTGGAACGGCTCATGATTAAACATAATAGACATTCATTGTCTCTTACATTTAACAACATATGTTTAGAAAATTACTTGCTGCCTCGATATACTATATATATATATATATATATATATATATATATATATATATATTATAACGTTTGACGCCAAGAATGTTTTTTTTTTTTCAATAGATTTGTGGCGGATAAGAAATTAAGAATTAAAATCAATTTTCTTCTTCACTTTTCAAAAATTCAAAATAACGTGTGAAGTTTTGCTATTTTATTGCGCCTTCAGATTTTTCTTTCTTTCTTTTTCCACATTACTACTAACAGGTTAAACAAGTGGAACATCCAAACCATCTTAGATACAACGTAGATTCATACAAGGAATTAGTTTGTAGCAACAAAACGTTTTATTTTCATAAATGATCTCCCAGACGTGATCAAGTTCCAAGTAGACATCTACGCGGATGACACCACAATCTACTCCCTCATCGGTAAAAAAATCCGGCAAGGTAGACAAGCATAACCTCGCTGTTGATCTTGAAAGGGATCTACACTCAGTGGTTGCATGAGGAAAGAAGTGGCTTGTAAATTTCAATGCGTCTAAGACGAAGCTACTGTCTGTCAATCATCACAGGCAACCTCTCGTGCCTCCCATAAGCATGGACCAAGCTAGTCTCCCTGAGAGCAATACATTGCGTCTCCTCGGCCATACCCTATTTTCCGATCTCAAGTGGAACCATTACATTGAGTCAATAGCCAAATCCACTGCTAGGAAGGTTGGATCACTGTGTCATGCCAGGATTTTTTTCCGCCTGAATCCATCTTGCACACATACAAATCAACCATCCGTCCGTGCATAGAATACTGCTGTCATATATAGTCAGGCGCCCCTGCTGTTCATCTCAGTTTTCTTGGGGGGCTCCAAAGGAGAATCAGTAATGTGATAGATACTGACTTGGCGGATCGACTCCAGCCACTTTCTCACCGACGGGATGTGGCTTCCCTCTGTCTGTTCTATAAATATTTTCATGGCTTTTGCTCCGACGAACTTAAGCCACTGGTACCCCTGTCACATGAGCTTATTCGTGCAACCAGACTTGCAACTGGGTTCCACCCATTCACAGTTAGATCAACCAAATGCAGCCGACAATTCTACTCCATCAGCTTCTTTTCTCGCCTGTGGAACTCTCTTTCATATTCTTGCTTTTTTGACGGCTACAACCTCCAGGAATTTAAATACAATGTCAATACTCATCACTTAACCACTTGGCTCCAGTTCTTTCTGCATCACCCTGTATATCCTTTCCTTTCTCTCCACCTTTGCAACTGTCATCACACCTGTATTCCCATCCTTCTCTTGCTCCCCTCTCTGACGCCACTTGTAACTGATTCGTCTTTCTCTTTACTCTCCTCCTATCTAATCTTTTACTATTGTGTAGCTCCCTGCGTATCAGTGGCGTTACCGCCTTGCATGGGGTGAAATGATTATAAAAAAAACAAAAAAAAGCATAAGCAACAACACTGGAAATCCAATAGCTGACGACATGAATATAACATCAGTCTACTGATAAAATAAATTTTATCAGTAGCGTGTAAGTTTTAATAGTTTCACCATCGGTGACAGGATGGTTTCGCTGATATAACAATCAACGTCAAGACAATTTTGATCTTTGGTTAATCAAGGCAACATTCATTAAGGACTGCGTAAGAATAAGATTTTATTAACAAATACTCTCAGAGGTTTTTACTTATTAACCATTATTCTATGACCGGCCCTCCGTTCTGTGATGCTTTGATTATTTTAGACACATTTTGGAGCTTGTTTGATAAACCCGGTTTGACTATCTATATTTGATTTTTTTTCCTTTTTATTTCATTTAATGATTATATATTTTTATTTTTCCTCTATTCGTGGGGTTCGTTATAATCAATTACGTACAAAAGCTCTTGGAAAAGATGTAAATTTTTCTCGACCCTTTTACACCCAATGCTGTGTAGGGCAATAACTTTTGTTATTGTTTCCGAAACAAACAGATTTTTTTATGGAGCAGGGTTGTTAGCTCTGTGCCTAACCCCAAACCTGGAGGACAGGTGGACCATTCTTAGTCCATACGTTTACAGTACCTGGTATTCCCAAATGGTCACCCATCTTAATAGTGACTAGGTTCGATGTTGCTTAACTTCGGTAATCGGACGATATAGCCGTAGACTCTTCTGGCTCAGCTGTGAGTTAAGTAATAGGACTTACTGGATAAAATCATTGTTTTTCTAAAATAATGTTTAATGCTATATTCGCTCGGGAAGAAAATTATTCTTGGAATTCAAGATTTCGGCTTCAAAAAAACTACAATTGGTTGATAAATTCCAAAAAAGAAACCAATCAACAAATCAATTTTTCATTCATTCACAAATTATTTCTTTTTTTATTCTTTCATTCGCTATAGCATTTCTATCAGTAATTATTCATATTCCTTTTTTCTTCTTACGTTCGTTATTTATTCTTATTCTTTCATTCGCTATAGCATTTCTAGCAGTGATTATTCATATTCCTTTTCTCTTCTTAAGTTCGTTATTTATTCTTATTCTTTCATTCGCTATAGCATTTCTGTCAGTGATTATTCATATTCCTTTTTTCTTCTTACGTTCGTTATTTATTCTTATTCTTTCATTCGCTATAGCATTTCTATCAGTGATTATTCATATTCCTTTTTTCTTCTTAAGTTCGTTATTTATTCTTATTCTTTCATTCGCTATAGCATTTCTATCAGTGATTATTCATATTCCTTTTTTCTTCTTACGTTCGTTATTTATTCTTATTCTTTCATTCGCTATAGCATTTCTATCAGTGATTATTCATATTCCTTTTTTCTTCTTACGTTCGTTATTTATTTTTATTCTTTCATTCGCTATAGCATTTCTAGCAGTGATTATTCATATTCCTTTTCTCTTCTTAAGTTCGTTATTTATTCTTATTCTTTCATTCGCTATAGCATTTCTATCAGTGATTATTCATATTCCTTTTTTCTTCTTAAGTTCGTTATTTGTTCTTATTCTTTCATTCGCTATAGCATTTCTATCAGTGATTATTCATATTCCTTTTTTCTTCTTAAGTTCGTTATTTGTTCTTATTCTTTCATTCGCTATAGGATTTCTATCAGTGATTATTCATATTCCTTTTTTCTTCTTACGTTCGTTATTTATTCTTATTCTTTCATTCGCTATAGCATTTCTATCAGTGATTATTCATATTCCTTTTTCTTCTTACGTTCGTTATTTATTCTTATTCTTTCATTCGCTATAGCATTTCTATCAGTGATTATTCGTTATTTATTCTTCTTTCATTGCTATGTTCTGTTATTTATTCTTCTTATTCTTTCATTCGCTATAGCATTTCTATCAGTAATTATTCATATTCCTTTTTCTTCTTAAGTTCGTTATTTATTCTTATTCTTTCATTCGCTATAGCATTTCTATCAGTGATTATTCATATTCCTTTTTTCTTCTTACGTTCGTTATTTATTCTTATTCTTTCATTCGCTATATCATTTCTATCAGTAATTATTCATATTCCTTTTTCTTCTTACGTTCGTTATTTATTCTTACTCTTTCATTCGCTATAGCATTTCTATCAGTAATTATTCATATTCCTTTTTCTTCTTACGTTCGTTATTCATTCTTATTCTTTCATTCGCTATAGCATTTCTATCAGTAATTATTCATATTCCTGTTTCTTCTTATGCTCGTTATTTATTCTTATTCTTTCATTCGCTATAGCATTTCTATCAGTAATTATTCATATTCCTTTTTCTTCTTACGTTCGTTATTTATTCTTATTGTTTCATTCGCTAAAGCATTTCTATCAGTAATTATTCATATTCCTTTTTCTTCTTATGTTCGTTATTTATTCTTATTCTTTCATTCGCTATAGCATTTCTATCAGTAATTATTCATATTCCTTTTTCTTCTTATGTTCGTTATTTATTCTTATTCTTTCATTCGCTATAGCATTTCTATCAGTAATTATTCATATTCCTTTTTCTTCTTATGTTCGTTATTCATTCTTATTCTTTCATTCGCTATAGCATTTCTATCAGTAATTATTCATATTCCTTTTTCTTCTTATGTTCGTTATTTATTCTTATTCTTTCATTCGCTATAGCATTTCTATCAGTAATTATTCATATTCCTTTTTCTTCTTAAGTTCGTTATTTATTCTTATTCTTTCATTCGCTATAGCATTTCTATCAGTAATTATTCATATTCCTTTTTCTTCTTATGTTCGTTATTTATTCTTATTCTTTCATTCGCTATAGCATTTCTATCAGTAATTATTCATATTCCTTTTTCTTCTCATGTTCGTTATTTATTCTTATTCTTTCATTCGCTATAGCATTTCTATCAGTAATTATTCATATTCCTTTTTCTTCTTATGTTCGTTATTTATTCTTATTCTTTCATTCGCTATAGCATTTCTATCAGTAATTATTTATATTCCTTTTTCTTCTTATGTTCGTTATTTATTCTTATTCTTTCATTCGCTATAGCATTTCTATCAGTAATTATTCATATTCCTTTTTCTTCTTACGTTCGTTATTTATTCTTATTCTTTCATTCGCTATAGCATTTCTATCAGTGATTATTCATATTCCTTTTTCTTCTTATGTTCGTTATTTATTCTTATTCTTTCATTCGCTATAGCATTTCTATCAGTAATTATTCATATTCCTTTTTCTTCTTATGTTCGTTATTTATTTCTTATTCTTTCATTCGCTATACATTTCTATCAGTTGATTATTCATATTCCTTTTTTCTTCTTAAGTTCGTTATTTATTCTTATTCTTTCATTCGCTATTGCTTTTCTATGATTCGATATTCACAGTACATTATTAGGACTATTGTCCTCATATGTGTTGCCATTTGTACGACGTTTAAAAATAAATCATTCTATTTGTCTATATTTCTGAAATGTAGTAGTATTTACAGTAATTACATTATTCGGTCTATTGTCCTCATCTTTGTTGCCATTTGTACGTCGTTTAATGATAGATCATTCTATTTGTCTATATTTCTGAGATGAGGTAGTATTTCTTTTTTTATAAGCGTTTCACCCCGAGCAAGGCATGTCACTGCCACTACTGCGCAGGGGGCTACGTAGAGTGGAGAAAGGCTGATTAAATATAGGAAACGTCAGAGGCTGGGTGATAGGCGGGTAAGGATATTGAGAATGAGGGTTGGGTAGATGAGAGTGTTCTGAGAATAGTTGGGAGTTAGTGTGATAGGAGGTGTCTATTGACCCTACATTTAAACACCTGGAGATTGTAACTGTCGGGAAAGCAGACTTGTGGAAGGGAGTTCCACATGCGGGGAGCGCGAGAAAAGAAGCTGTTGGTGTAGAATTTACGGTTACATCTTATTTGTTTTACTGTAAAAGGGTGGGACCTAGTTGCTAATCTATTATCTCGTGTAAATTCGTGCTTAGGCGGCACCAGTGATCTAAGCTCATCGGAGCAGAAGCCATGAAAGTACTTGTAGAAGAGGCACAGGGAAGCCACATCACGCCGGTGAGAGAGCGGCTGCAGCCGGTCTGCCAAGTCAGTATCAACCACGTTACAGATCCTCCTTTGTATTTTGTCAAGAAGCCCAAGGAGAGCAGCAGGGGCACCCGACCAGATATGGCAGCAGTATTCAATACACGGGCGAATGGTAGATTTGTATATGTGAAGAATAGATTCAGGTGGGAAAAATTTCCGGGCCCTGCACAGGGAGCCCACTTTCATAGCAGCAGATTTGGCAATGGATTCAATATAGTCATTCCATTTGAGGTCCGCCGAGAGTGTAAGGCCAAGGAGGCGTAGTATTTTACTCTCTGGGAGGCTAGCCTGTCCCATGCTAATGGGAGGTAGATGCGATTGTCACAGTAATTACATTATTCGGACTATTGTTGCCATTTGTACGTCGTTTAATGATAGATCATTCTATTTTTCTATATTTCTGAGATGAGGTCGTATTTACAGTAATTACATTATTCAGACTATTGTCCTCATCTTTGTTGCCATTTTTACGACGTTTAATGATAAATCATTCTATTTGTCTATATTTCTGAGATGATGTAGTATTTACAGTATTTACATTATTCAGACTATTGTCCTCATCCTTGATTCCATTTGTACAACGTTTCGTTTGTCGTACTCTCCGGCCTTCATTTTTTTTTTTTTTTTTTTGTCAAAAATGCAATATGAACTGTGGTAAAAAAGGGTTACTGGACATTAGGTTTATAAGTCCAAAAAAATCAGTTGTTCTTGTCCAGTGGCCCAGTGGATCTAGACGTTGGTTAGATTCTGACTTGACTCTTAGTGTTGTGAGTTTAATACCTGGCTACAGCAGTGATGAACTAGTAACTTGCAGAGTTAGAGGGATATAACTCATGACTTCTAAACGAGGCTTCACGCAAGGAATGAGGATGATATATCCCAGTGATTGTAATAAAGGGTTCAGTTAGAAATTACTAGCACCTGAAGAAGGCCGGAGCGTACAACGGCCGGAACGTCGTACAAATGGCAACAAAGATGAGGTCAATAGTCAGAATAATGTAAACACTGTAAATACTGCCTCATCTTAGAAATATGGACAGATTCGATATTCATATAATTTTTCTTCACTAATTTGCTATTCATTTTTCATTCTTTCATTCGCTATTGATTTTTTATCATAGGTTATTTATATATTTTTCTTCTTTCATTCGTAATTGTTCTTCTATCACAGGTTATTGTTATGGTGTCTTATCTATAGGAATGGACTCTTCCTCCGTCAGTATATATTAACCTGCGTAACTTCCTGGGAGGCAGTCAAGAGACAGTCGAGAGGCAGTGTAATTGGACAATTCGGATGTACACTTCTATTTACTGACTACTAACACTCGTATTTGTACGAGGGTCATTCAATAAATAAGGTGAATTTTTCGGTATAAGGACTTTTAATATAGATAGAAGCTTATTTCATTTTTAATTTTTTTCTTTTACTTCTTTTTTCAAAGGGATTTAATTTTTTTGCAGACTGAAAAAAAACTTTGAGAGTTCTGGAGATTAACAAAGATGGCCGACCAAGAAGCATGTTCCAGGATTGAACAGAGGTTAGTTATCAGGTATTTCGTTGCTGAATGTTGCAAACCAGTTGAAATTCATAGTCAACTGTGTATGGTGCCACATGTTTCAGCCCCCAAAAATGTCTACAAGTGGGCTAAATTGTTTAAAGAATTTTGAAAGTGACGATGAAGTCAAAAGAGCTCTGAGCGATTGGCTGAGACATCAGTCCAAAGATATTTACGCTGATGTAATATGGAAGCTTGTTCACAGATGGGAAAAGTGTGTGACACTGCTGGAGACTACGTTGAAAAATAAAAATAAAAATAAAAAGTAAGCTTCTATCTGTATTAGAAAAATTTACCTTATTTATTGAATGACCCTCGTGGATATGTTCTGTTAATCTAATACACTGGTTGAACTTACCTTCTTGTTTCTGTGTCTTTCTTCTTGGTCTAAACAGGGCACAACAACTTTGCGACGAAGATTTGCCACAACAATTATTCATATACTTTTCTTTCATTCGTTATACATTTTTCATTCTTTCTTTTCACTATTGCTTTTCTGTCATTTATATACTTTTTCTTCTTTCATTCAATATTGTTTTTTTATTATAGGTTACTAGCAGTATAGCCCGGCGTTGCTCGGATGTAATGAAAGCTTTAAAACTAATCCATGGTCCTGGAACTCAGACACTTTGGACGTTGGCACGAAAGACTAAAAAGCAATAGTTGTTTCCAGTTAAAGCGAAACCGTAGACTGAAAGAAAAATGAAAGGGTGTAAGTCAACTTTTGATTTCCTGGTATCGATATCAAATAAGTTTTTTTCGTCGTAAACTGAATTTTTAAGGCTAAATAAGTCCTCTGAGTAAATGGTATCATGGCTGAGACTAAAAACTACAATTATACCTACTTAGAGCCAAACCCGAAGCAAAAACTAAAATAAAAGGGCTGAAAAAATGCAGACATACAGGCAGATAAACAAACACACACACACAAACATCTTGCCTTTTATATATATATATATATAATCGATTTTCTGCACTATTGTAAGAACTGTACCCTTGAAACTTCTGAATATCGTTTGTTATATTTTTGTCTATGAGTGTATCAAATTTGATTAAAATCGGACCTCTCCTTCTATAACCCGATTTTTTCGATTATCGATTTTCGATATTTATCAGGGGTACCTCGACACAAAACCTAGCTAAGAACACTCGCAGACGCTTATAGTACAACTGTGTAGATTTTCAAGAAAATCGGTTCAGCCGTTTCGGAGTCTATAGGTAACGGACACACACAGACAGACACACACACACATACACACACACACACATATACACACACACGCGCACCCACAGACAAAGTTCCATTTATAAATAAGTTTAGATTTATATACCTATTCATATACTTTTCTTCTTTCATTCCTTATTCATATTATTATTCTTTCAGTCATTTTTTAAATTTTTCTTTTATCCTTTCTTTAACCATATTTTTTATTAGATATCTAAATACTTTTTCTTTCTTTTATTCTTTATTAATTTTTTTCATTCATTCGTTATACATAATTTTCTTTCATTCAGTATATATTTTTTTTTCTTTCATTCGTTAATTTTATTCTTTCATCAATTATTCTTAGTTTCTTTCTTTCCTTCATAGTTATTACATTTTCTGATTTTTTTCATTTCTTAATATCGCTTCTTCTTCTTCTTCTTCTTCTTCTTCTTCTTCTTCTTCTTCTTCTTCTTCTTCTTCTTTTTTCTCGTACTTTCATCGTTTGCCTGAACGAACATTGTTGAGCCCTTAATACAAAGTTCGAAAAATGACCGACCATCGTTCCCGGCATCCTTTTTGTTCATTTTCATATCTCGTAACTTCTGCTTTCCCAAGAGAGCAATTTTATGCCGTTCAATTGCCCACTACAACTGACTGCCTCTACAGAAAAATCACAAAACGTCGTTCATGCCGACCGCAATTGTAAAACGTCATCAGTATGGCGAACTTAAGCATTGTACTAGACGGCGTTTTGAAAGAGTAATATTTTTCAAGGAAATAGCGAAAAAATATTTTAACCTTTTACCGTATTTTTCACTCTTTTTTTTTTTCATTTTGCAAATTTTAACTTTTATGCTTTCGTTGTCTGTTTGCTGTTATAAATGATTTTAGCTTTCCTTTCTTCAATCTACTCAAGTTCGAACTGAGATTTTCTCTGTTGATAGATTAGTAGGACTGTAGTCGAATTAATTCATCATCTGCCCAAGCATACGAGGTCTACTCGGAAAGTATCCAGCCATTTCAAAATGAGGCTCTTTGCTTTTGACGTCTGACTCACTTTTTCACCAGACTTTGCCATATATACAATCTATCGCTAAAGATGTTCTGTTGTGGCTATAGGGAGAATGGTTAATGCTTACTAATTCGGCCTTGTGTCAGACATAACCGAACTCCCTAGAGCTTACAGATTATTCTAGAATTATCATCAGAATTATCAGAAGGTTTTCATCAGAAGGTTGGTTAGCTGCAGAAGGTTGGAGTGTGTATTAGTGTGGAAGACTGTGGAAGAGTGAAGAATAAAAATATACATTTTTTATGTTAAAATAGAAATTTCTTGATAGAGAAGAATGACATGAATTGTAGCAGTTAATGTTCAATGAGGAAGTTAAAGGTATCAAGAGGTCGTACAAATGTTTGTAGTAGTAATTTGTTGAAAGAGTTTATGCATATGTAGGTATGTATGTATTAGCGTTTGTTCGCTAGGTGTGTCTTTGGATGAAGAAGAAGAAGTAAAATGAATCAACACACGAGAAAGAAGAAAGAGGACAATATGCGACGCGACCTATGTCCGGGTGGTGGTTGCAGTTTCCTCCATTACATTTTAGTTGTTTCGTCTCGCTGCTCCCATTTGACTGACTGACTGATGCTGATTGAGGTCATTTATAGTAATTTAAATTTTTTGCACTAGATCGCTAAGTTCTTTTTGGTCTTGCAAATCGATTCCATTGGTGAAAAAAGCAAATTTAACATCTACTTGTTAAATCCGGTTTTGACTTTTTCTTTAAGCACATTATCAGTCCTTTTTCTATTTGGGAAAAAACAGGATTTCACACGTCATTGTGAATTTTTGTAAAAGTAAAGAAAAAGGTTGATTTTAATTCTTAATTTTCTATCTACTACACTATCTTTACACGAGTCAAATCAGACAAAAAAAAAACAGAGTATTGGCTGAGTTCAGAAGCCTCTAAATAGCCTTGTGGGCGATGAATCACCTTCTGTCCTTCAACCCGTTTTCTTCAGACGAAACATCGCAAAGCTCTAGCTAAGTTTACGGCCACTTCACGTTGAAATACAGTTTCCTATACGATCACCGAATTTAAGCAACGTCAAGCTGGTCAATAACCAGATGGGTAACCGCTTGAAAATACCAAGTGCTGGGTGTGCAATTGGTGTCATGAATAATGAGTAGGAATTTTTAATCGTAAAGCCGAGTTCTAATTTCTGTTGGATTTGCTATGTTCACTAAAGCGAAAACACCTTTCGGAAGGGGGTGAATCCATTTCTTCTCCCTAGAGCTACGGGTTAATTAACAAGATTTACTTAACCATTATTATTTCCACAAAATAAAATTCTTACAATCTTCTTGTGGATTCTTGTTTAGAAACCACACAAAATAATGACAAAAACAGATATGGAGAGATAAAATGTAAGTTATATTGAACAAAAATATACAACCTGGAACACGGGTTAGTAAATACAGAAATAATAGGAATACTGTTCGTAGGAATCGATATATACAATCTTGTAGAGAAGAAGTAGGTCCGGGCAATGAGTCTATATTCTTACTGACCAACTAAGCAGCAGTCCAACTACTCACCTCCTGCTACACACTCTCTCTAACACTCCTTGTGACAATCTATATTTAGCTGTCCCTCCCAGTAAGGGAAACATGTGACACGTGGTCAGTTTTTATAACTGGTATTTCCGGGCTATATGGCCCGGCCAAAAAATGTCTGTCTATTTTTGCCCAGTCGTGCTTCTACCCTTCGACGGAACCACGACTGGGTTAGTGCTCTCTGCTCGGAAGCAGAGAGCGCCCTCTGCCCGAAGGCAGAGAGCAGACAGTGAGAAATGCCGTCGCAGCGAGAAAAATTTCTGTGACAATCTATATTTAGCTGTCCCTCCCAGTAACGGAAACATGTGACACGTGGTCAGTTTTTATAACTGGGATTTCTGGGCTATGTGGCCCGGCCAAAAATACCTGTCTATTTTTCCCCAGTCGTGCTTCTACCCTTCGGCGGAACCACGACTGGGTTAGTGCTCTCTGCTCGGAAGCAGAGAGCGCCCTCTGCCCGAAGGCAGAGAGCAGACAGTGAGAAATGCCGTCGCAGCGAGAAAAATCTCGGTGACAGTCACTGCCGTTCTCCGTAGGCAGGATTATATGTACACCTTAGACGAGTCCATTTATTGTGTAAAAAGGGGTGATCCCCAACAAATCTAAAAATATTGTCTGGCTTTAAATAACCCACGAAGGGTTGATAAGCTATAGAAAACGAACCAATAAATAAAACCACTCTCTACTCTATCGCCATTTCCATGTTCTAACGAGTGCCATTCCGTATTTCAGATATCTACAGCTAAGACCCGCTCTACATGTAAACAAATTCGAATTATCTTAAGAGGCTAAGATTTTCGTTGTCGGGTAAGTAGCCTCCTCTGTATTTCGGTGGTTGGGAGGAAATTCTATTCGAATAACCGCTACATTGTAAAACAAGCTCCCGTGTAAATACTTACTCAACCACAAAAATCTTAACCTCTTCAAGTTTAGAATCAACTGTTATCTAAATATAATAACCTCATTCAGTAAATCTACTCTGAGTGGCTCTTGGGTCTTGCATTGAAACTGAATAGGTCTGAAACTCCTGAAAATCAAACTTGCTGTAAATCCAGTTAAAGACCAAGTAAACAATTTGCAATAAGTAATTGTTTAATGCTAGTTAAATACGCATTCGCTTAAAGGAATTTTCAAATATTCATTACTATATAAAGATTAACTGTCGTAGGCGTCTGCAATATCCGGCTTATAAAGACAGAATTGATTGTTCGTTTTCGCTTCAAATGATTGCAAATATAGATTATTAGATCAGCTTAGAAAACTAATCGATATCCAGTGACCGATCGCATGATTTTCTTTGTTATTGTTAGCTTATTTTGGCTTTCTTTTTCTCTCTAATCTATCGATTAGGATCCGAATGCAGTATATGTAATGAAGACATCTGTCATTTGATGTTAAAGTATATATATATATATATATATATATATATATATATATATATATATATATATATACTGTGCAAAAGTATTAGAACAATAACTATTTTATATTAACAGAAAACAATTTAATTAAAGTAATTTTATTTGATTTGCTCAACAAATGCGTTGACAAGAAAAAATACTTGTTACAAAATAAATTAAATATTTAGTATAATAGCCTTTTGCTTTGATCACAACCTTCATTCTGTCAGGCATTGACATCACAAGCTTCTTCAATGTATCTCATGGTATCTCCTGCCAAGAAGCTTGTATTTGTTCCCAAAGTGTGTCATTCAAAGTAACATTAGATTTATCAATTTTTTTTATCCAAAATATCCCATAGATGCTCTATAGAGTAGTTTCAAAATAACTTGTTTAATAGAAAATAGGAAAAATTAAATATAACTTCTTCTTAATACATTTCTTTTACACCTAGTTTTAAATAACCAATATTTATTAGCAATTTACTTGGTTTTTCACCCTGTATTTGAATTTCACTGAGGTTTTTAAGAAAACACCCCTGTCCTAATATTTTTGCATACTACCGGTAGTGTGCAAAATGTGTTAGGACGGGGGTGATTTTAAACTTTATTTTGATGCCTCATAAAAGATAAAATTGTTATGGTTCTAATACTTTTGCAGAGTACTATATATATATATATATATGTCTACGGCTATATCGTGTTGAATACACCGGCTACCGATTGATCACCGAAGTTAATCTTCTGCCCAGTCATGTCTCTTTTGAGACATGATCTCCCAAGTGTGTATCACGTATGACACTTAACTGACCGAGTGTAAACTATCAGTGTCATTTTCAAGAATTTGTGTTATCAGCATAGGAAGTAATAACTTATTTTTAATTCTTTTTTAATCAATTTGTCCCAACGTTGTACTGGGAGTAATTGACTAAATTCTGGTGTTTTAGATGGCTGGAGTTAGAGAGGAAATCGGTTCAAAGTGACCTCATTTTTAACGGTTAAACAAAAAATCGAGTGTCAAATATCTGTATGTGTTCTTTTGATTTTATAAGCACTTCACTCTAAGATCGTCTATGTTGTATATACAAAAAAAAAACATAACCCGAATACTCATCTACTAACCACTGGCCTCTAGCTCTCTCCCCTCACCTGTATAACCTTCCCTTTCTCTCCACCTATGTATCTGTCATCGCACCTGCTTTCTCAGCTTTCTATTGTTCCTTTCTAACTAGTTTGTACTCCTCACTCTTTTCTAATTAATCTTTTTACCTTTATGTAACCCCTGCACATCAGTGGCGTTTCCGCCTTGCTCGGGATGAAATGATTAAAAAAAAAAAAAAAAAAAAAACTGGAATACAGTTGTTATATTTGGGAGAGAACTACTCAAGCCTCTCTTTCCAGTATTGTTATCGTTCAAAAACGTCTCTGAGTCTATAGGATACAAATCCTATATCATCATCAATTAAAACACACAAAGTAAAATTGCACACCCGCAAAATCGGATTCAATCGACTAAAAACATTTTGGGAAAACCCAGACCAAGGCAAATTTCACAAGTCAGTGTGAAAAGTAAGATTCTGGATCCTAATTGTATAAGAAACAGAAATTTCATATATGGTGTCAGTCAAACGCTTTTTCACACCTAAAGAAAAAAATGACCCCGAAGCCGCTCACATGACTAGATTCACTACTTAAGTAAAAAGATGAGGACAACATAGTTAGCTGAGAAATTTCAAGAAGCTGACTCGGACGTAAGGGCGCGTCACAGATTTATTCGACCTTTACTTCCAATTTGTTTTTCTTCTTTTTCACTCCACAACACCAAAGAAAACAACAACAACGGCAGCAACAACAACGGCAACAGGACACTGTAAGTACTATTTCTTTATTCCTTCTTTCACGCCCTATTGCAACCTACCAAAAATGGAAAGGGGTATAAAACTTTACATTCTGCTACTATTAAGCCATGAACTGTAAACTTCTGTGGGCATTTTAAATACGTACATTTCTCTTTGAACAATTTTAACTAGAAAACTACATGCATTTTTTCTATGAACATTTTTCTTCTCACAGATATGTTATACTGTTCACTTACATTTTTCTTCTGACAATTTTGTCTTTCTGTTCATAAATCTTTACTTAAATGTACAAACGAAATATTTCATCTTTCCACATTTCAACATCCAACATTCAACCTTCTGATATTCAAATTGTGGGGACTTCGGACGTGTTTGTTATAAGGCCAGTTTACCAAACATCACCGAGGCCCCTACAAGTCCTTGTTGGAGAAGAATTATTTTCCACCCTCTAACTTTTCTTAGAAGCAGATGTGACAAGTCTGTCATTATTGTATCCCTACTTCCATGGAAAGTTCTCGGACAAACTATATTCCTTGGTTTCACCAGGTCTAACCGTCATACCACTTGCATTGTAGCAAACCACCAACCTTCTCTCCGTGTTCCATCGGTGAAAAGTTCCACTTTAACAGCTTTTTCATGCGGACCACTGCCCTGTGGAACAGACTCCAAAGAGGATGTTTCCCTGATCACTACAATATTAAACTGTTTAAGACTGATAAGATTAAGATTAAGTTAACCGTTGTCTTTTCCTCCGATCCATAAAATTTCCCGTTAGCGTAACCTCATACCTCGAGTGGCCCCGAGTCTTTTACATGGTAAAAATTACTGTAAAAAAAAAAATATATATATATATATATATATATATATATATATATATATATATATATATACTAGTAATATAGCCCGGCGTTGCTCGGGTGTAATGAAAGCTTTAAAACTAATCCATGGTCCTGAAGCTCAGACTCTTTGGACGTTGGCACGAAACACTAAAAAGCAATATTGTTTCCAAACAAAGCGAAAGCGTAGATTGAAAGAAAAATGAATGTGTGTAAGTCAAATTTTGATTTCCGGTATCAATGTCAAATAAGTTTTCCGTCGCAAACTGAATTTTGAAAGCTAAATAAGTCCTCTGAGTAAATGGTATCATGGCTGAGACTAAGAACTACAATTATATCTACTTAGAGCAAAACCCGAAGCAAAAACCAAAATAAAAAGGCTGAAAACCTGATTTTGATAAAACCCGATAGGATATAGGGGTATCGATTTCCAATATCGGAGTCAAATAAGTCATCCAAGGATAAACTAACCTAAGTAAGACCATGAAAACTTATCGTACCCATCGGGAGTAAAATTGGAGAAAATGAACCATATATCGGTTGTTCATCATATTCTATAGAATATCGAGTGTATCGATTTCCGATATCGAGGAAAATGAGTCGTCTGAGAAGATCTACTAATGTTTGATACTAAAACTATAATAATTTTACCAAGTTAGAGCAAATTCTGCAGGAAGAACCACGATAAAAGGACTGAAAAACCTGATCTTGATCAGACCTGATCGGATATCTGAGGGGAAATCGGAAAAAAAATAAGTAGCCCATGACCTGACCGGAAGCCTAAAGAATGCATATATATAATCTATTGCTTTATTACACGTGACACGTGTCTGTCTAATGAAAACAAACCACAACCAACATACTGTCTCTTTGGATTTTTAAAAAATCCACATCATGGGAGAGAGTGCAAGCAACCGAGAAAGAGTGTAAGTGAGAGACAGTGTAAGTGAGAGAGGGAGAGAGAGAGAGAGAGAGAGTAAATTTAGAGAGAAAAAGAGAGATCTGAAAATTGGGAGTCAATGATTAGCGTTTTTTATGGAGCATATTTAGATTTAAATGAAATTTATCCGCTTAAAAACTACATAGATTTATCTTAGTCTGACGTGTGGGGTATTTGTGAAATTGGAAATCGGAAGATAAATTCTTCTAACCTTTACTTATCTTTTTATTCATCTCAACACACACACACACACACACATATATATATATATATATATGTGTGTGTGTGTGTGTGTATGCATGTATGTATATATATATATATGCATCGTGAAATAGCTTACATATTCTCGCATTCTTTTATTAAAACGTGTATACACGTATATGTAAATATATATATATATAAATTCTTCTAACCTTTACTTATCTTTTTATTTATCTCAACACACACACACACACACACACACACACATATATATGTTTGTGTGTGTGTGTATGTATGTATGTATATATATATATATATATATAGGCATCGTGAAATAGCTTACATATTCTCGCATTCTTTTATTAAAACATGTATACACGTATATGTAAATATATATATATATATATATATATATATATATGCAAATATTCTCAGAAGTAATCTGTAGAAAAGACAATACGAATAATAATAAGACAAGAGGAAAAACTCTGTTTAGTCTTAGCCGACGCGTTTCGTCATCTGACAGACTTTTTCAGGACAATCGAAATGATTTTATAGTCAAAAGTAAAATGTTGTTAGTTTCTCGAACATTTTTCTAATCCCAAGCCCTCATACATATTCACCTGCCATCTGGTGGGTTGGTACGACAAATTAAGAGCAATTACGATAAACTAAGAAATGCTTACACATGCCAAGATAAGCTTAGTACCCAGTTACCGCGTATACGGGGGCTAGGTAAATCTTCACATACTCGCTCGTGTTCCCCACATTACAAACCGATCTTGTTTCACAACTCGCCCCAGTGGTGGTGGGTGAGAGGGCAAATAAGTCATACATATTCACATGCTTAACTGAAATGTTATATTAAATTACGTCACACAGTATTCTCGAAAATTTGAAAAGGACGCTGAGTGACGTAATTCAATATCAGTCAGACAGTCAGTTAAGTGCCATACGTGATACACGCTTTGGATGATCATGTCTCGAAAGAGACATGATTGACTGGGTAGAAGATTATCTCACTGTAGGTTGATATTATTTACTGCAGTAAACTGTTTGCCAGTCAAGGCTACAGAACCCAATTTGTCCTGATATTTAACGCATAACTGGAGGGAAGAGACGGAAGAATACCTTTCCCAAGGGTATTTGTGAGTAAGGGAATGCAAGGAATTCAACTGGAATTTGAACTCGGCTCCCCAATTTCTCGTTCCGCGCCGATATCCACTGCCCCACAACACACATAACATTTCAGTTAATCTGGTGAATATATATGAGCGTCTTGTAATTCAGAAATTTTCGAGTAACTAACAACATTTTGCTTTTGTTTATAGTTCAGTCAGTCAGTCAGTCCGTTAAGTAGCCATGCATGATACACGCTTGGGCGATCATGTCTCGAAAGAGACATGACTGACTGAGCAGAAGATCTTCCTACAGTAGCTTGCCATTACTTTCTGTGGTAGACTAGTTGGCATCCAAGGCTATAGAACCCAATATGTCCTGCGATTCAACTGATAGAGGGAGGAAGACGAGATGGACAAGGGAAATTGTGCGTATGTAAAGGCAACTGACTTTCGATTGCCTTGAAATAGTTAGTCAGTTGATGAAACGCGTCGGGTGAGAGTAAGTACAGTTTTATCTTGTTTCCTATTTATTCATACCTGGGACACGTAATGAGGAAATAAGGCATGGAGAATCTAATACACACAGGACGAACTGAAGGAAAGAGAGACAGGGGAAAGCAGAGTAAGACATATCTGATAGTCTTGAGCAAATGGATGGTGGGACGGGGTTTAGGAGAGAGACAAAGAGAAAAATATTGAGAGCGACAAGAGACAGGGCCAAATGGAAGTCGATGATCGCTTACGTTCTGAAGAGAAACGGTACATGAAAAAGAAGATATTTATACAGAGAGAGGAAAATTTTAAAAACAGCTACCACTTCTGCGATTTACGCATTACTTTTCAGTAATGAATTGAGTGAGTATACACCGCATATATATAACATGCGAAAATTTCCTCCTCTCTCATTCCTTGCGACTGACACCAAATCGGTCGAGTTTCGATCCCGGCTGGAAGCAAGTGGGGGTCTAGCCACATTGATGAGCTGTGATACAGCGAAACAGGCTTGTATGTGGATAATGTGTTACAGGGCGTGGTAGGAAGTGGGTAAGAGAAGGGTTAAGATAATGAGAGTGGAGTGGACGGAGAAAGAAACATGAGAGAGAGGATGCAAGTTAGCAAACTAGGAGAAGACTATAAACTTTATACTTAAACTCCAGGAGATTGTAGCTGTCGGGGAAGAAAGCAAACGGAAGGAAATTCCACAGGCGGGAAGTGCGAGAAAAGAAGCTGTAGGAGTAGAATTTCTGTTTACATTTCATTGGTTTCACAGTAAAAGTTTCATATATATATATATATATATATATATATATATATTAATCATTTCACCCCGAGCAAGGCGGAAATACCAGTGATGTGCAGTGAGCTATATAACTGTAAAAAGATTAATTAGAAAAGAGTGAGGAGTACAACCTAGTTAGAAAGGAGCAATAGAAAGCTGAGAAAGCAGGTGCGATGACAGATACATAGGTGGAGAGAAAGGGAAGGTTATACAGGGGAGGGGAGAGAGCGAGAGTCCAGTGATTAGTAGATGAGTATTGACTTTGCATTTAAATTTCTGGAGGTTGTAGCCGTCAGGAAAGCAAGAATACGGGAGCGAGTTCCACAGGCGGGAAGTGCGAGAGAAGAAGCTGCAGGAGTAGAATTGTCGGCTGCATTTGGCTAATCTGACTGTGAATGGGTGGGACCCAGTTGCCAGTCTGGTTGCACGAGTAAACACCTGTTGAGGAGGCACCAGTGACTTAAGTTCGTCCGAGCAGAAGCCATGAAAATATTTATAGAACAGACAAAGGGAGGCCACATTTCGACGGCGGGGAAGTGGCTGCAGTCGAGCCGCCAGATCAGTACCTATCACATTACAGACTCTCCTTTGGAGCCTGTCAAGAACACTGAGATGAACAGCAGTGGCGCCTGACCATAAATGGCAGCAGTACTCCATGCACGGACGGATGGTTGACTTGTATATATGCAGGATGGATTCAGGCGGAAAAAACATCCTGGATCGACATAGTGACCCAACCTTCTTAGCAGTAGACCTTGCTATATATATATATATATATATATATATATATATATATATATATGGGGGGGGGGGTTCGTTCGTGCGTGGGTTCTCAGATGTAATCTGTAGAAAAAGAGAATGTGAATAAAAAGAGACAAGAGGAAAACTGTACTCTTCACCATCCGAACAAACCAAGGAGTTTGATTCGCAAAACGAATAGGAGCAAACTTTTCAGACGGGAGCGTGACTGACAGGATTCAGATAAATCGTTACAAGCAGAAAATTAGATTTAAGATTTTCTTGTTGCTGAAGAGAGTGGCAAATGTTTTTTATGGTATCTTATAATACGTACGGGACTTGGTAGCTAATGTTTTTCATTTTTAAATTTTCCTGGATGCTAAGTGACTTAATTTAACATAACATATCAGTCAACCTGGGGAATATGCATGAGCGTCTTGTAATTTAAAAAATGTTTCAGCGACTAACAACATATAAAATCGTTTCGGTTATCTTGAAAAAGTTTTTCGGCTAAGTCTTTCTTTTTATCTCGTATATATATATATATATATATATATATATATATATATATATATATATATATGTATGTATATATGTATATGTATATATGTATGTATATATATATATGTATATATATATATGTATATATATATATACGATATTTTATTAAAACCGTCAAGAATTGCATTAACTCCGACATATTTTTAATTTATTTGTATAAACATACATTAAATTTTAAACTACTAAATTCATAGTCAAAACTAACAATTCACTTGAAAGGTCTAAACTACAGAAAACCAATATTATTTACGAATTTAGATGTCTCTTGTAAAACTGTTCTCTTGATCAAGAACTGCGTTCTTGATCAATCCAGATTTGTCAATAACTGCATTGTACGCGCTACCACTTGGTTGACACGAAGACTAACGCTGCACCTCTTATACCATAGTTCAATTCGATCTCATTTAAACACACACGGAAACCTACCAAACACTATCCGTAAAATATTTGTTGATAATACAAACATAATAGCATAAATAGGATTCGAACCTGCGTCCCCTAACAAGATTCCTTGATTATTCAGGACAGTAGATATAAATAAATATACTGTTTAATTATATAAAAATAACAGAGTATCTACCCTAATAGAAGTATCCATTAAAAATAATGTTTAAACGAATATATATATATATATATATATATATATATATATATTCCCTGTTTACAAGGGGTCGAAGAATGCATGCCTTAAAATGACATGTTGTAAATGGCTATTTCCCCACTAAATTTTTTTCTGAATTTACAAATAAGCAGAAAAAGATATATATATATATAAACTTATTTATAAATGGAACTTTGTGTGTGTGAGTGTGTATGTGTGTGTGTGTCCGTTACCTATGGACACCGAAACGGTTGAACCAATTTTCTTGAAAATTTACACAGTTGGACTATAAGCGTCTGCGAGTGTTCTTAGCTAGGTTTTGTGTCGAGGTACCCCCCGATAAATATCGAAAATCAATAATCGAAAAACTCGGGTTATTAAAGGAGTCGTCTGATTTTAATAAAATTTGATACACTCATAGACAACCACATAAGAAACGATATTCAGAAAATTCAAGGTTGCAGTACTTAAAATAAGGCAGAAAATCGATAATATATATATATATATATATATATATATATATATATATATATATATATATATATAAGCTTTCATTACACCCGAACAACGCCGGGCTATACTGCTAGTATATGTGTGTATACTTACGCCTATATTAACGTATAAATACTTAAATGTATTTAAACATTCACAATCACACGCACACAAACATAAGTGAATGCATCTACAGTGTTTTTCATCAAGGTGTTCCGTCTTCTAATTGCCTTTTCTTAAAAAAAAACGACTCTTATCTGTCAGGAAAGTTGCCAAGAACATTTGCGACGAAGCCATAGAAGCTGGTAAACAACTGGCTTCTTTCTTGGTTCGTCGTCATCAGAACTCTAGTTTCCAGGCCCCCGTCTCCACAACATTACCACTACCTACGCCCACCCCGACTCCCGAAGTCACTAAGATTTTCTTTTCGCAGACAAAGTATATGATGTCTCCAAGACGCCAAAAGTGAACGGATTGTGCCCAGCGTCGTTTCATAGATTTAAACAATTGTTCGGGTTCATGAAGTATGAAAAAGAAAACAGCGAATAAAGATTGTGTAGTTTAAGAGTTTCTGATACGGAAAATCAACTCATTAAATCGTAATCGAATTTCAGCAGAGGCTGCTTCCCTTATATCTTTGATAAAACATGAACTCAAATTATGAATCCCACAATTGCTTTTGGAAAAGGCGTGGAACCAAATTATGAACACTTCTATAGGTCTTTGAAATGGCATGAACCCAAATTATTTGTGTCTCTATTGTCCTTGGAAAAGGCATAGACTTAAATGATGAATCCTACGATTTCCATTGGGAAGGATTTGAATCTGTATTCTTGCGCTATGTAAGGTTGTTAGATATCTTGACAAAATATCCCGTCTCTGGTATACTATGGAAGTTCAAGAGAAAGAGAGTGAGGAAGTGAGTGAAAAATTTGAGCAAATCCCTCTCCCATAACTAATTCTCTTACGTCGGCATTAAAAACAGTAAAAACTGTTACACTACCTATCAAACATGACAGGGAAAATTCAGATTTTTTTTTTAATCGTAACCCCGAGCAAGGCGGTAACGCCACTGATGTGCAGGGGGCTACGTAATAGTGAAAAGATTGGAAAAGAGAAAGCCGGAAACCACATCCTAAACAGGGAACAAGGGATGAGGCTCTACACCTGTTCAATAGACGTGAGTGGAGTGTGAACTGGGCGATAGTTTAGTCTATCTACTCCAATTGAAGAAAAAAAGAGTAAAAGAGTGGAAAAGAGTGAAGCGATTGGAAAAGAGAAAGCCGGAAACCACATCCTAAACAGGGAACAAGGGATGAGCCTCTTCACCTGTTCAATAGATAGAATAACGACAATAGTTCAACAAAACTGACACTATGATAAAGAGTTATGCTTATATCGCAGAAGTGGAAACTGTTTTTAAAATTTTATTCTCTAGAGAGCTCAATCATAATGAGAGCATAATATATTAGTCATCTACATACAAGCCTGTTTCGCTGTATCACAGCTCATCAGTGTGACAAGACACATCCACTTGCTTCTAGCCGGGATCGAAACTAGGCCGATTTGGTATATGTAATATTTTTATTTGAAATTTATAACATAAGTATGTTATAATATTACTACAAATGTAGCTATTTTGTTTCGATATTTTTTGTGTCTTATCAAGTGATGGTATATACTTACCTGGCACATTTTGTGTCGGGCAGGGACCAAAAATCATCTCTCAGTTGCGTCTCTGTCCTCAAAGACAGAGTGCGGCTCAGAGGTAACTCTGTCCGAGGACAGATATGCAACTGAGAAAAATCATACTGAGTAGATGCCCTGTCCCTCGAGACCGTGCCACTGCATTGCACCAGAGACTAGGTGCACGTCACCGGGACCAACGCGACCGGCTGTTGCGGCGACTGGGGAATTTTTGTTCTAAAGCCTGCTCGTACGCGTCCGGGCTTCCCACATTAAAAACCGACCTTATATCACATTTCGCTCCAGTGAGGGAGTAGGGTAAATAAACTTATCAAGTGACGGTACGGATTGCGAAATGAAAAGTTTCAAAAGATTCAAAACTATCAAAAACCTCAGATAATGACTCAAAATCGTTAATCAGTGCAGAGTTACAATTTTAGTTGGGTTCGTTATTTTCACTAACGTGCAAATATCCTTCAGAAAGCTATGAATCCACGTATTCTACCCACCCCAGCTATGGGTTACTTAGTAAGATTTGTATTACTAAATCATTATTATCTAAAATAACATTTCCGTCTAAAACTATTTCTGGCGTTAAATAACCTGCAAAGGGTTAATAAGCCGTAGAAAACAAATCAATCACACTATTAACAAACAAAAAAAAACAGGACGTCTTGTCAAACACGTTTATCCACTAA